>JAJJMB010007708.1:30966326-31248649 GCA_023531105.1 Papaver atlanticum | reverse complement strand
GAATTGAACATCACAGGTTCAAAGATTACTAGAGTTAGACCTGAGTTATTCGTTCGGATGAACTGGAGATGAAATATATCAGAATTGAACATCCCAGGTTCGAAGACTACTAGAGTTAGACTTGGGTTTCTCATTCGGATGAACTGGAGATGAAAATGACCATATTACCCTTACTAGAAATAAGTACAATAAATATCATGGAGACTGTGAAAATAACCGGACTACCCTTATCGGAAATAAGTAAATTAAATATTACTGACTGTGAAAATGACCATATTACCCTTCATGGAAATTAGTGCTAGAAATATTATAGAGACTGTGAAAATGACCAGACTACCCTTACCGTATATCAGATTGGATGAAACTGCAACCTATTATTGAACTCAGGTTGCAAGATTACCAAATATTACGAAAATACCCCTACAAAAAAAGGCGCATAAAATCTATCTAGATTTCAAATTTACGAAAATACCCCTGACGGAACAAGTTCATCAATTTTTTCGGTGATTCCAAAATTACGAAAATACCCCTGGCGTAACAGGCGCATAAAATTTATCTTGATTTCAAATTTACGAAAATACCCCTGATGGAACAGGTCCATTCCATTTTTAACAATCACAATCACATATACACACACATGTATATAATATATATATATATATATATATATATATATATCTGTTTTACACAGCACACACAAAATGTCCTCAAAGGGTGTGCTACAGGAAAACAGAAAAACAGTGATCACATCCACATAGCGATCTCTGAACAAAAAATATACCCTCGTCGTATCATCAACATAGCAATTGTTCTGTTTTGTTAACCATATACCAAAAAGTAAACAAAAAAATATGCCCCTAGGTATCACCACTAAGTATATTATATATACCAAAACATACCCGCAAAAAGTTAGTTCATCCATCAGCAGTTAGAACAATCTCATAATCCATCATCCTCATTCACGATCATCATCTGTAGAATCTTCCTCATACAAGTCATATCCATTATATTCCTCGGATGCATCTTCTTCCTCTTCTTCCTCATCTCCATCCTCTTCTTCTTCATCTTCATCTTCATCGATGACTTCACCCGTCTCATCTTCCTCATAGTCTTCATCATCATCGTTGTTATCTTCAGCATCCACTAGTGCTTGAGCATACTCCTCCTCCTCTGGATCAACAGGCCCCATGGGAAAGTCATTCCAATCGTATGCTTCTATTTCTTCCTCCAAATCATCCTGCACGAGCTGCTCTACCTCCTCATCTGGTGAGTATGGCTCATGCACATGCTGAAAATGTTCCTAATCTGGTTCAGCATCAGAGGCCAGCAAATCTACTTGTGGAGGATATCACGGCATACTTGCTGCAAGTAATGCCTGTGCACGAAGAAACTCTTCGTCTCTGAAATTGTCATACTCCTCTTGCATAGAAGCTTCTTCAGCAGCCTTCCTCCGGCGTGCCGCGTTGTCCTATTTAACTTTGACCCCTATTTCATGACATGTGACAAAGTTGTTCACACGCTTTTGGAGCTGTTTCAACTGTTCAGGGGTCATGAGCTCAATCAGTTTATAAGACTCAGCATGAGGATCCTTGGAGCTTCCTACCTCTGGTTCATCATCCGAACAACAGACCTTAGGCTTCTTTCCTTACCCGTCTCTCTCCCTCTCATGTGACGAATCAGGACTGCGGCTCCTCCTTGGCGCCATACAGCAGTGTATAAAAAGTATTACTGCAAAACAATTACTTTGGTGTTAAACATAACCAAATACATTGCAAGAGAGACAACAATTTGCATTTTCATTCGAAAACAGATCAAATCCTAGAAACAACAACAGAAACAATCTGCATTTTCACTCAAAAAATAGATCAAACCCTAGAAAAAAAAGGGTAACAACCACCACAAAACTTAAATCAAACACATATGCATAATAGAATAATGTAATTCAAACAAAACCCATATCATGATTACACTTAATTCTTAAATCAATCACACACCACCAACACAAACAAATTGTTCCCACTAGATAGTGTACCACAAAACAGAGTAACAAAAAAATTTAAAATAATACATTAAGTACTATTACACTTCTCTGCATTCTCTTCGCAACAAAGAAAAAAGGATCATTAAAAAGAGAATCCATTTTTATGCAATCATGCAGAGGAAGATGAAGAAAAACAGCACTTAAAAGAATACAAACCCATACCTGTGTAGATGAAGATTGAAGAATACAGTTTATTCAAAGATTCAGAAGCAGCTAAAATTGAAGATGATTTTGCTATTGTTTTCCCACTTACTTCAGCTTCTGAACTATTGAAGAGCAACTAATAACTGCTGGCTTTTTGTCTCTGAGTAGAAAACATAAACTACTTTCCCAAAGAAGATGATTTTGTTGGGAAAGGGAGTGTTTGTTTGGTAGTGATAAAAGGAGATGTTGGGTGGAAACAACATCTTTTAACTTAAGGGAGGCTAAAAAGTGGGGAGGAAACAATAAAGTAACTTACACAGGGATCTGTAAGCAAAGATATGTAAAAATGGGGGGGGAGGGGTGAAAAAACAACAAATTGTTATTCAAGACCAGCATTATCTGATCAAATGCAAAGTATCTTGCAATTAGAATCTGCATACATTCAAGACCAGCATTATAAAGGAAACTTACTGGTCGCACATATATTGGAGATTTTTCATTTCTTTGATCTAGGGAGACACTTTTGCTACATCAATTTCATAGATGTGGTTCATGTTGTAAAATATCTTGAAAACTGTCGCGACCTGGTATCTCTGCTTTGTCCACATCTGCAGTCATTCCTCTCGGCGTATGAATAACAACTCACCAATATGGATGTTTCACGTCTCTGGAGTAGAAAACTTGGGCAGCCTCCTCAGCGAGAATCACGGGCTCGTCCGAAATATTGGTATGGCTTTTCAATCTTGAAAGATTTACCAAAGGAAAATCTGAATCCTGACAAATCTTTGTTCCATTCTCTACCTTCACCCAATCACAGTAGAAGACAATTTCTTTAAATATACCGTAGTTCAACTCTAGGATTTGTCTGATCACTCCATACCACCGGGTTAGATTAGTAACCGGTTTTTTGTCCCTTTTCGAGCTCCTAAAAGTAGTCGATGCAACCACGGTGACACCACTGTCCTGGGTCTTAGCCTTTTCATGGTTTGCTTGGGAACAAAAACTAAATCCATTCACACGGTATCTTTTGTAATCTTTCTGAGACACTGGACCTCTAACGTAACGCCACAAATCTGTATCCATTTTGTCTTCTGATCTAAGCTATAAAAGCGAAAAGAAAATCAACGCATCAGCATATTGCATCATTATTACGCTAACAAACAGGAGCGCTAATGCAAACCTTTTCATACAGCCAACTAAGTAACTTGGTTTGCATCTCGACTTCCTCTATTGCAACCCCATTAGCTTCACAGTTCTCGCAATAATCCCTACATTTAGCATACATAGTATTAGAATCTAAATAGAATAACCCATTGTCCACATACAAACAAAACACGGCCAACCAATACCTGTAATAAACATCGAGACCTTCTGGATCATTCCGAAAAATTACCTACCGACGTATCTGCATCCACTGAATAGGGCTCACCTGAACCGGATTTTCATCAAGCAGAGAACCCACATCGCTGAATTCATGTTCATCCTTTAAGAAGGGTTCCAAATTTGCTTGTGACCTCCTTGATCGGAATTTTTCATGTGCTCCATGGCAAATCTAACACAGTTATCCATTTCAGTCGACTTCGTAATTGACCCTTCAATGTATCTGCTGTTATTTGGGATGTTTTTGCACTCCTTCATTGCCCTGATTCAGTATGTACGTGTAAATTTCAGTACAAAAATAACAAAAATAAATAAAAATAAAGGATAAATGGTAAAATAGCAATTCACCTTTCGAATGGGTACATCCATCGATACCTAACAGGTCCACAAACTAAGGCCTCATCAGCCAAATGAACCATGTTGTGCACGCTTATATCAAAAAATACGGTCGGGAAATACTTTTTGAGCACACACATGGCCTATGAAATCATCCACTTAGACTGGTTCAGATACTCTCTGCTAACCACCTTTGAGCACAAAATTCTAAAATACAAACTGACTTGTTGAAGCGTAGTACGCAAGTCTTTCTCTCCTGGAAAGGCATGTTGAAGCAGAACAAGTAATAAGTACCCCATAATCACATGGTAGTCATGTGACTTCAAGCTTCTCAAGTTCAATTGCTCCATATTGACATTGTTACTTATATTCGACGAAAAGCCTGTGGGAACTTTCAGATCTTTAAGAATCTGACAAAAATCGGTTTTTTATTTTTTGCTCAAAACAAACAGCGGAACCATCTCTACTCTTTTCTTTGTTTACTTATCTTTCCACTCTCCACAGTGTAGTTTATTATCCTTCAATTTGTCACGATTATTCCATGAAACAATAGCCTTATTATCCTTATCAAAGATAGTGTAGATAATGTGTTCCATGACATTCTTTTTCGTGCGCATCACGTCGATACAATGCCGTATAGTCAAGGTACAATACGACTCAATTTCCCAAAGAATACACTTATTGAAGAAAGCACCTGTGACAAGCTCAGAATCACCTTCCTCTTCATCAGACTGATATCTCTTTCGTTTACTTGTCTTGCGGACCACTAACTTACCAGGTTTGTAATGAAAATCAGCCAACTTCTCAAGCGACTGCGCTCCTGTTAGTCTCAGCGGTGCACTTTTATGCTCCTGTGTCTCTAATACCAAAAGAATCCCATCCCTAAATGGGTGCCTTGACTTAAGGAATATACGATAGTTAGTGTACACAATCTTGCTGGCGTAACCTAGATGAGTACTTCGAGTTTCGTCTGCGCAGCAAATACACGCACAATAGCCATGAGTGGTACATCCACTTAAAACACCTTGAGCAGGCAAGTCATGAATGCCAAACATCAGAGTTTCTTTCAGAGTAAAATACTCCCTTTTCAAAGAATCAAAAGCTTGCACACCTTGATGCCAAAGTTTTTTAGCGTGTTGACCAGCGGCCGTAAAAAAACATCAATGTCTTGACCCGATGACTTACGCCCAGGTATCAACAGAGTCATCATTTGGAAATCAGACTTCATTCACATAGAAGGCATAAATTATAAACCACAAGGATTACAGGCCAACAACTCCAACACAAAGTCTGTACACCATGAGGATTAAACCCATCTATTGATATTCCAAGCCAAAACATTTCTTCCTTCCACGGCAAACAATAAAAACTTCAGTTTCATTTGTGCCCACTGAGATGAATCGATTGGATGACACATATATTCAGATGAAACTTGCGATCGATCGTGCCACATCATTGCGTCTGATATCCAAGGTAGATAATACATTTTCTTTAGTTTTTCGTCTACTGGAAAGTATCTCAGCACTTTGCAAGGTTCATTTGTCACCACAGGACCATCTTTGGTAGCTTTCAACTTAAACCTTGGAGTTTTGCATACCGGACACTCTATTAAATCCTCATTCTCTTCGTAATACAGAATACAATGATTCTCACAAGCATGAATATACTTCGCTTTCATCCCCAGATCCTTAAGCATTGACCTCATAGCATCATAGTTTTTGGGCAACTTGTTAGGTTTCGGAAGCCACTCTCTTAACAAATCCAACAAACTGTTGACACAGTTACCCGAAATTTTATAAGTTTTCTTCACATTATGCAGTTCTACCATAGCAGAGAGGATTATGAGATTGTCTTCTCATGAAGGGTATAACTTCTCTGCCGTTAACGATTTGTACCTATTATAACGCTTCTCGACATCTGGATCTTCTAAGGGTGATTCTCCAATTTGTGTTCTATCATGGTCATGATGAATACCAAAGGAAGAGTCAATAAAATCATTCAAATTCAAACAATCTAATTGCTTATCAGGCGTTTCTTCGACTACGTCCTTCCCCTTAGAACGACTTGTTGAAGCACCATCCTTTCTCTCACCACAGGTGGTGTATGTCTTGTCGACACCATGCTCATACAGATGAGTCCTAACAATCGAGAATCCATGTCTATGTCTATTTTCACACTTCCTACAAGGGCAAGCACATGTTTTTGCACAAGTATCATTTGCTGTTGCAAAATCAATGAATTTTCTAACCCCTTCTCTGTATTATGGGCTATAATTGTCTGTTATACGCATCCAAGATTTATCCACAAAATTTGACATCCTACAAACAAGTAAAGTACTATGTCTTAGTAACCTAAGTTATCAACTAAACCTAAAAATGTCACAGATTTATCAACACACCACAATAGAATACAATTCACAACAACATCTATAATCCTCAATTTCTAAAACTAATAAACCCCAGATGTTCAAAAACTATCGATTAAGAAAACAATAAAAGAAGTACCTTAATAATTAGCTGAACATAACCCAGGAGAATCGATAGATTTAGAAATCTTAATCAAACTCAATCCTTCTGTGATAACTCGATTAAGCTTAAATCTTTAATGAAATCGACGAGTCACAGAAGAATCGGTTGAATCAATTTTGTTGATGAAGTTTCCTGCAACTGAATCTCAAATTGAATCTGATGAATTTTCTGGTGAAATCGATGGCGGCTGCAGGGATATACCAAGAAGTCGGTGAGATGTGAAATAAATGGAGGTGAAAGATATGATGTAGTAATGTCTCAACCGTTTTTCTATCAAAACATTAAGTTGTTTATATACCTTCCAACTTTCAGACATATTAAATGAAAAACTAATTTCAGATGATTTTAATTTTGTTTTCGGATTTTAATTTTGTTTTCCGATTTTCGGTAATTAAAATGAAGAGTTATAATGGGAAAAAATGTTGGAGAAAACACCCAGAATCGTTGGGAGACTGGGTAGCCCTTGAGTGTGAGATAAAATTGGGAGCTGATAGTAGTAATAGAGGCACTAATAGTAGTAATGGAGGGTAAAAATGTAACTTGGCATTTTAAGTTGAGGATAGGAAGGTAATTACCCACAACACTCCCGAAACTCTGTAACAGATACCAATTATTGCAACGATTATCCAACGTTACAAAGTTACCAACGTCGATACGACGTTACTTAAAAAATATCCGTTACAAAATCAGGTGTTACAAATTCCCTGATTTCGTGTAGTGTTACACTATAAATAAGAGTTCTAATGTAAATGTAAACCTATCTCAGTATCTACTGATGATCAATATTGGAGTTTCACCCTAAGGGGTTTGTGTGGATGTAGGCCATTAGAGCCGAACCACGTTAAAATCTTTTGTGTCAATTTCATTTTTGTTTGATCTATGAACCCTCATATACCCATAATTTATTAGTACTCAGAAGGTGTTCTTGTAAATGGAGAGATACATTGGCTGGATGGGGCATCAAAAATTGTTTCCTTCAGCTTAGGCAATGAGGAATTCCACTATATAACTTCACCACTTTTCAAAGAAGGCAATTCAAATTCTGATTATATGAAACTTTCTGTGCTGGGAGACTGCTTGTGTCTTGTTCATCATAGATTTTCCACAAGGGAGACAACACATGTCGACATATGGTTATTAAAAAAGTACAATGGCGTAAACGTGCAACAAAATGGAAATTGTAATTGGAACATGGAGTTTACTGTGCACGTTGAAACTAGAATTGATCTTATTCCACTCGCTTTTACCAAGGAAGGCAAGATTTTATTTTGGCAGGATTATAGGTTTGTATCTTCGAACGATCCAAGAACTGCGATACTTGAAAAGCTTAGTAAGGATGAAAATGATGATAAAGCCGATCTGAGATCTTTTCAAGCTGCTCATCACATTAACAGCTTTGTTTCACTGAGAGCTCTTGGTGTCAAAATCTGTAGAAGAAGACTACAATATGTGGGTAGGAATTAGATCATGAGATTTGGTGTTATGAAAATGTTCTTGCTTATCTAATGATGTACGATTTTTCTAATTGTTATGTTGTAATGTGAAAGCCTGAACTCAAAGCTTATAGTCAATCTTGGTTAGCATTTTGTCATCTATTTATGATGTTCTCTCTTTGACATAGTATATCGATGTGTACCGTACCTTTTATGCATTTGGAGTACTGGTTAGGTGATTGTACCACCTTCAAGATAAAGCTTGCCCAGCCTCAAAATCATCTTCATTACCACCTCCATCTGTAAATTATTATTTACAGCAAGGTTTGTGATACGTCACTTAGACTATTTTCAACTATCCGTGATGCCACTTTTGTGTATACTCTGCGAGTCTACGTGCATGGTCCATGCTTTTTGGCTAGGAATGTACCCATTCCGAGACAATCAATCTTAGGCAAACTTTTCAATTAAGTAGCTTTCATGCATTACGTGTACTTTTGTGATATCTATAACAATAAAGCGGGTTCTTACATAGGAGACATTTTCATTTATTTGTGTTCAAACTGAAAGATCATGGAGTCACCAAGAATGCTTTCTGTTACGCTCAGCTCACTTAAAAGGAACCTTATTAGCAGTGCGATATCAAAGAAAGTACAAGGTGGGATTTTTGTACAATGTATCCTTAGCACTATATTCCTGCAGGTCAAATGGAACGGACATTAGCTATACTATGGATGGAACTCTGCTTATGTATCTGCTTTCTGTTAAACCAAATTTGGAAAAGAAGAATAGTTGTTATTTGTTCCTTCAAAATTAGATTTGTGTTTCAGTGCATACTATGACCTCTATTTAAACACCGTTTGTTTTCTTCTTTTTATGTTTATTAAGCACGGCGGTGGCTGATGAGATTAGATAAATAAAGGCGTACGTGTAGTTGTATTTACTCTGCCATATTGGAACACGAAACGGTTGCTCGGAGAAAGTGTTTAGCCAAAGAATGATAAAGACAAATCCAGAAGTACAAGAGGTTTGTTTTTGAGATTGGAGAACCCAAGTTCCCATATTTTGCAAATACATACCGATATCTAGATACATAGTCAATGTCATATATTCCAATAATTTTATAGTGAGTATATCGAATAAACCTTACCTGATATTCAACATGTCCACGCAAAAAAATGACACCAACAAGCCGATAATGTTCATTCATAATGGTCAATGTGGGTGGTGCTTTGTCTACCGAAAGAAAAAGAAGAAAAGAAGGTGGTATTAGTCCATCATCGATGTGTTCGATGTAATTTTTGGCGACTCCATGTGTTTGACATGTTTCTCGTTCATTGCATGCAACTTATTTTTGAAACAAATGTACTATGGTCATATCTATTCGTGGGAGTGAAACATGCTGTATTCGGGATCTGAGACAAGTGTCAAAGATTAACATCAAAATCATATGCTGTACAGATACCAAAAAAAATTAAGTTTCGATGATTACGAAGGAAAAGAACAGTCAATGAGGATAGAAAAAGGGGTCAGAGAAGAATGTAGAAGAGTTTTGTTTTTGAGATTGGAGAACCCATTGAATTTCTCCCAAGTTCCAACACTCTGTCGAAGACTAAAAGACCACCAACACCATATAAGTTCTCTCTTTTGCAAACTGAAACAATCTAAGGGTTTGTGATTCTAAGCTGTAAGTGATAACTGCTTAGTGGAAGGTAAGTTTTTTTTTTTTGTTGTTGTTGTTGTTACATATTCCTTTTTATCAACCTTAATCCCTTTTGACGTAATCATTTATGCGTATTTTGTCTCTGACGTCGTATTCTCTTTTTGTGTTTTGTCCATCCAGATTCGGATTCTTAGCTCCCTCACTGAAATTCAAAGTTGGAAATTTTGGTGCAATATGGTGGGTATGAACGATCTTCCATCCGATATTTCATGGAATATATTTTCTCGTTTGCATGTTGATTCAGTTTTAGATTGCAAACTCGTCTGCAAAACATCCGATATTTCATGGAATATATTTTCTCGTTTGCATGTTGATTCAGTTTTAGATTGCAAACTCGTCTGCAAACCATGGCGCAATCTCATTAAGAATCTATCTTTTGTGTGGATACAAAATACGTGTGGTACGCGAATAAGGACGCACATTATATATCCAGGATAACGAACTTTATGATGTCACTAAGTCACGATAAAAGTGTGAAGATCTATGCGGCAGTGAAGAATCTGTGCGGAAATATAAATGTCTAAGCGACTTTGACGCACATCAGATCCGAAATTAGGGCTTTATTAGTTGTCCTCCACTATGTAAACCCCTATATAAGGAGCCAAAGACCTTTGTAGGAGGAGAGAGATCTTTTTGGTGAGCCGAGATAAGATATTTAGGAGAGAGAGAGTTAATTGCTTTCCAAGTTAGGGTTTTCCCCTATCATCTTTGTATTTGTTCTAAGATTTAATAAAAGATTTTGAGTATTTCATCATGGTTTCTTAGATTACTTTATAGATAATCAATAGGGTGTGGTTGTAGGATTTCCTGCAACTACATTTTGGTGCTAGAAACAGCTCGGGGGAGTAAGACTGTGGAGTTATGGAATAGTTATTGAATTTTCTCTTCAAGCAAAAATTTGCCATTGTTTTCGCAGAACTGTGAAAGTTCTAGAAATTTAGATTTGTAAAACGCAACCAAAAATTTTCATCTCAGAAAAGTAGTTTTCATTCATAACACTTTTGATTCTGTGAAGAGTACTTTTTTCTTTGTCAAGAGAAGATATTGTTTCAGGGAAAACAGATGGCGCGACAAGCATCTATAGCAAAACAACTAATAGCAACCAGGAGGAGTAGAAGAATCGCGGGAAGAAGAAGGAGTGAAATCGCTGAATCATCAAGGATGAGAGAAAGGAACAATCGAGGAACGCAAGTACAATCTCAGATCCAACACATACAGGATGAGAACAACACCATCAACCATGATGCGGAAAGTGTCCATACTACATATACAGATACAACAGAAGAAAACGAGCAAAGAACTGGTGAGGAAGGAGTAATAAGAGAAAATAAAGAGAATATGACCATAGAGGAGCTCCGATAAAGATTAGTCACAGAAAGAAGAAGAGAAGAAGAAGCACGTGCGAATTTGACGCGTCAGAATGATGAGCTAAGAGAAGAGAATAACAGATTACAAGAACAGAGGTCACGAAGTACCACACGTGCAAGCTCAGGGTCAAGGACAAGTAGGAGCACGTTAAGGCGTAGCCGATCTAGCCGCAGGGATATCAGACAGGAGCAGTTCTTAGATAACAACATTGTTGAAAATTTTCAGGTAGGCGATAATATACAAGGAGAGCGCGGTCACAATCGCAGAGAACAATTTCCAGTAGATGATCGACATGCACAACAAGGCGAATATTATCGCACACAGGAAAATCGCATAGGAAATCGCAATGATCGGCAAGATGAACATCATCGCGTACATCATGATCAGGAAGATGAAACTGATGAAGAACAGGGGAGGTTGATATTACATGGTAGAGAAATGTTGAGAAACCAAAGAGAGCGTGAAGAAGAAAATGAAAGGAATATTGACGCACAGATCCATGCAAGGCATGAAAGAAACGAAAGGGATAGACGAAGGAGGAGAAGAGAAGAGGTGGAAGAAAGAGAACTACAAGAGGC
This sequence comes from Papaver atlanticum, assembly GCA_023531105.1. NCBI lineage: Eukaryota > Viridiplantae > Streptophyta > Magnoliopsida > Ranunculales > Papaveraceae > Papaver > Papaver atlanticum. The sequence goes on along the minus strand of JAJJMB010007708.1, from coordinate 31,237,118 downwards.
GATGCGTCAAAATAGGCATGACAACAGACTAATGGAAGCACATCTGAAAAGAACTATGCGGCAAGACGCAGACCAAACCATGAATGAAGCAATCTTAAGATAATTAGCAGAAATGAGAACGATGATGACAACACAGAGAGATGGAGGTAGGCGACAATAAGATGAAGCCATAGAAGAAGCAGAAAAAACACCATTCGCACGGAAGATACAAATGGCAGGAATAACAACTAAATGCACTTTACCTGTATTTACTAATATTTTTGATGGAAGCACTTATGCAGTGCAGCATATAAAGGCGTACAACAGATCTCTGTTACAATGGGAAGATAATGATGCGGTCTTATGCAAGTATTTTCCTGCCAGTCTAACATGAGAAGCTTTACAATGGTTTGAGGGATTGCCTATGAGAACAATAACATCATTCAGTCATTTACAGAGCATATTCTTAGGTGCATACATCAGTAACAACATGTTACGACCAGGAATAGAGAAGGTATTTATCTTACGCAAAAGGATCAATGAGGGCTTGCGGCACTTAACCAAACGTTGGAGGACCATGTGTAGTGAAATGGAAGGGAGAGTGGATGAAAGAAATCTCATATTAGCTTTCATTAACACACTTTTTCCAACAGATCTGTTGTATACGCAGATATTCAGGATAAAGGATACCATAACAATGACAGAGTTGTGCGAGTACCAAGAAGAGTACATCGCTCTCGAAGAAAAGCATAAAGAAATGGAATCTTATCCAGTTGCGGTTACAAACGCAAAAGAAGGGAATGCAAGCTTACTCCCAAAGATAACAAATGCAGTTGCAAGCACATCCCAAGGAAGTCAAGAAAAGATGGTAATGGAAGATAAGCAAAAGCAAGTAGCCATGAGCAGTATAGATCAAGAAATGTATGAAAGAGAATATAGAGAAAAACAATATAATAACAATGCAGGAAATAATAAGATTCCAATGCTAGATAACCAAGCAGAAGGATATGGGGGGTAAAAGCGATACTATAATCAAGGCCCAGGAGGAAGTAGAACAGTCTGGGAAGAAATAAAAATGCCGCGTCTAAATACCGCAGTAGACAAAATCTGGGTGGCGGTAATCTTAATGGAAGACATACTAGAACCACCAAATATGGGTCATGAGCCACCACCAGGAAGAAGAAGTTGAGAGTTTTGTGCTTATCATCGTTTCCATGGTCACACCACCAGCAACTGCCGAAATGTGCAGAAAATTATACTAAGAATGATTGATCAGGGAAAATTAAACCACTTTCTAGTCCCACAACAACAGAATTTACCACCACCACCAGAAGGGCAGACACCAAGAGTGGAGGTAGGAAAAAAGACATATTTAATTGAAGTGAGAGAGAACGCAAAGAACTTATACTGTTACTCGATAATACACTCATTCAGAAGTATAGAAGACTTCCATGACAATGTCTTAAGTCGAGTTCATGCAAGAGACAATGATGGAAAAGAGATACTCAACTTGGAAAAAATATCACATATGAAAGATTGGCAGAGGCGACCTATCTCCTTCAATGCAGAAGAAGTAACAGGAGGAGGAGAATTGCATGAAATCCCATTAGTTGTCAAATGGAGATTAACCCAAAAGCAAAGACTGAATAAGAGGAAGATGATAACACAGACGCATGGGCAATAAACAGGATATTGATAGATCCTGGTAGTTCAGTTGATATATTGTTTTACTATACTTACAAGACTATGGGCGGCAGAGATGACGACCTCATCCCTTCGACTTATAATATTTATGGTTTCAATGGATCAACAAATAAGCCGAAAGGAGAAATAACGATGCGGATCCCTCTAATGACCATAACCAAAGAAATAGGATTCTGCGTGGTTGATGTAGAGTCTCCATACAATGTATTGATAGGCAGGCCATGGTTACATAACATCCTTGGAGTGGCTTCAACTTTTCATCAATGCATCAAATTTCCACAACCTCAAGGCATTGGAGTAATAGGAGGAGATCCAAATGAGGGAAAAACTTGTCATGAGATTGATGTTGACAAAAGTGAAGAACACGCGAACATGCGAAGAGATTAGAAAAAGTAAATACAAGAAGGCAAGCAAAGTGAAAGGTTAATGGTCGATGTTGTGAACAAGGGCGTAGAAATAAACAAGACTTATGCTAAGGCGACAACCACCGCACAAGAGGCCGAACCTAGCAAATGCGTCAAAAAGAACAAATTCAAGATAAGAGAGCTAGTATTAAGACAAATACCGCCCTACCAGAAAAGTGGAAATAGAATGAAGAAGAACGCATGGGATGGACCTTACATAGTTAAGAAGGTCATTAGTAATGGAATATACGAATTAATGGAGAGGGGACAAAAGGAGGAAGGAAAACTTAACCAACTTTGGAACCAAGCATATTTGAAAAGTATGGTACGTGCGAAAATCTAAACATGACAGAAGAAATGGTCCATATGCGAACCTAATGAAGCAAAAGGGATGAAGGATGCAAAAAAGTTGTAAAGTAATTTACAACAAGTAAGTTATTATGTAAGAGAATAATTGGAAAAAGAAGACATCAGAATTATACTAATCAAGAGTATGAATGAAAATGAAAAATTCTTATTCTTTATATATATAATAAAAAGGCAAAAATAAGACCTTATAATAAGACCTTAATAGAAGGAAACAGATGTTAAAACCTCTAATTAGGGAGGCTAGGTATCCAATTGTGGCGTGCACCCTAGTTCGCATAACAGCAAGAGGCAATAATAAGACCTAACGCACGTCATAATTGGGGAAAACCTAGTTAGCATGACTCAGGCGAAAGCTACACCGACCCTGGAACCTGAGTCATGGAAATTTGGGGTGAAATGAAAGCCCATCCAGCAGAGACGCCTTAGTTGTAAGACTAAGGTTAAAAGGTCTCTCATAAGGGGTGTAGAAACTCGATCAGGGCGTCGGGGTACACGGTTGAGTCAAGAGTGCCTGGGGCGTACCTGGCCGCTCTTGGCAAGTCCTGACTATGATACACTTGGTCCCCAAGAAACCCCACTTAGGGTGCGGTCTTGTAACCATAAGCCATATCGGTGGAGGGATAAGAGGCCGCGAACACAACTGATTGTTGCATCACTGGATGGGAAGAGCCCACCTTAACCCGGTAGGGGTAAGCTTCCTTGAAGGGACATTCAGGGGGAATATAAGGACGACACCCTCCATTAGGGAGCTGAATTGTGTCAAAGACGCCAATGTCATGAGACTTTTACTCACGGGAGTAATAAGACTTGTCATATTGGCGCATTAATACATCCTGCATAGGCAATAATACGAGAAATTATAAGGCGAAATCAATGGTTCATTGCATGAAAATGTAAAGACCGCCTGCGATTTCGTCGCACAACCACAAATAATACATTAAGGAAAAATAAGACCTCTAACTAGGGAGGCGCGATAAGACCTCACGAGAAACACTAACAGCCTCATAAAAATATACATAACATTATTTTGCAGGAAAGGAGTTCAGACGATGGAACGTGCAAAATCAGAGAAAAGAGCAAACAACAGGAAAGTAAGAATTAACGCACATATATAAAATAAGATGAAGGAATAAAAGTACGCACATGTGCAAAGTATAACAAATAGCAGAGGAAGAAAACTATAGCGCATGAAGAGGTAAAGTAAACCAATTATATCATATGAGAAGACATTCAGGTGAGACACTAAGCCAATAATATCGTTAACATCGAGGTACCTGTGAAAATTTACGCATAAATGCATAGGCTGATCATCTAGTGACGACTAACAGAGGAAAGAATGGGAATGTAAACACATAAATAAATGTTACCCGCCACTATATGATAGACTCACGCGTATGTTATACATTATTACCAACGCACATGTTATAGGTTACTATTAACACATATGTTATACATTATTATCACTGGATAAATGCTTTGCTTTTGATTAATGACAAACCGAAGGACTAAGATACGCAAGAGTATAAGAAGAAAAAGAATAGGCATTGAATAAAAAGGATATACATTCAAGTCTCAAAAGCTTGGGGACGACCAGTATACAAAAGGTGAAGAACATAATACAAAGAGCAGAAGAAGACTTTACAAGAAGAAAAGGGGAAAGAAAAAACAAAACGAATGCGGCTATTTCCCATTATTTCTAGCGCCACCCATATCATTTTAAACATCCCCAGTCTCTGAGTCATTGCCTTCTTCACCAGTCTCTTCATACTCCTCATACTCTGCTTCACTATCGGAAATTTCAGAATCTTCTTCATTAGCGGAGACTTCAGCAAAGTCATAATCTGGTACATGAATATTATGATCAGTGCAGATCTCCACCGCATTCTTATTAACATCCGCATCACGAACACGGAGCGCATCCTTAGTCAAGTTAGAAACAGTAACCACCAACTTTCTCTTAAGTCTGCGGCATTTATCATTTCTGGTGGAAAGCTCCGCCTTCAAGTTCTCAATCTCCTCAAGGTGCTTATTTTCAGTAGTTACAAAAGGAAATAAAAAGATTAAAGCTGCATGCGAACAAAATACAGAAAGCAGCACAAAATTGAAGACAGTATAGGATTATAAGCAACCTTCTTTTTCAGAAAGGACAGTCCTAACCAATGTCATATGGTCAGATTCTAGACTAACATTTGTAGCTAAACCGGTCCTAGCATTATCGATAACCCTTGCATTCCATTCAAACTCATCATCATTTTCTATAAGAAGACGAGAGCGAATCAAATTTTCACTGGAGAGAAGAGCATCCTTTTCACTTATAGCTTGATCCCTCTCCATCTGAATATGGAGTTGAGCTTCATGAAATTCCTTCAAAGCTTTAGTACCATTAAGAACCGCCCGATCCTTTTCAGTGATGAGTGCGTTCTTTTTCGCCTCAAGCCTCTTAATTTCCTCCTTATTTTCGTGGAGGCGGCATTTAAAACCATTATTCACAGATAGCATGGACCTATGTTCTCTATTAAGGATTTTATATTTCGAGCGAAGTTCATCTAGGCTAATGTTCTCTAACCCATATTCGGGGAAGTTATTCAAAGAAAAGTAAAGATGCCCAAGAAGAGTATCATCATCATCAGGGAGGTTAGACGCTTCATCAGACAAATTGTAGATTTCTGCGAACACAAGCAATTAAAAGAAAGTGGAGGCAATGTGAAGATATCAAAATGAGGAGGAACGAAAAATACGTACCCACTAGCTGATCGTTTCTCTTACGAAGATCAACCACTCTGTTCTTATAAGTGCAAAGCTCATCACTGACTTTCTGATTCTCAGTCTCAAGATGGAGAACCTTCCTATGCAAGCCATCGGTGACCGCATAGGACATACGAGCACTCTATATCAACACAGAGTAAGAGAAAGAATGCGAAAAATATGAAACCTAAGCGAAAACTGACGCACAATAAGAAAACTCACCAAAGACCCAAGTGCAAATTGGAAATTTGGAGTTAAAGCAGAGGCAACTCCTTGCAAAGACTCATGACTCAAAGAGAGAGCATCACAAATCTTAGCAGTCGTATCACACGTGCGAGTTAGTCCACCATCATTAACAGAAGGTAATGAGTTGGAGAAGATACTTGACAATTGCTCCATAGAAGATGTTGAGGAGGAGTTATCAAGAAGAGGTAACGCGTTATCGTAGGGGCTAGTATTTGGGGAAGATGGAGAAGATAATTTTCTCTTTTTATAGGTAGGCTTTTTGCCCTTATCCTTTGCTTTTGAAGAAACACCATCACCTTTAGGGAGAGGAGCATCATCATTGAGACCCTCAGCGTCTCCAGTCTCCACCTACGCACACAATTAAAGATAAGAAACAGAGGCAACAATATTGTTAAAATTTAAATGAGTATTTTTACTTCATTGTCGTGCGAATTTGATGCCTGTGATACATTCTTGTTAGCCTTCTTATTCTTCTTACAAATCTGAACATGGAGAAAATAAAAAGAGAGAGCACTGAAAATAAGCGGAAAGATAAAGTAAAAGATAACGCACCACATCATTTTCCTCGGGCCACTTAAACTCCCAAGGTTTGTAGGCGGCAAGATTCGCAGGGAGTGGAAGAGTTGAACCATCAACACCCTTACCAGAGATGTAAGGACCCTCCAATATGATAGGATATTCTACCCAACGAACATCCTTTGATTTTCGAGCGGTGTTATTGGAGGTATCATGAAAGTCAACATACCGCATGATTCTTTGATCTTCTGCGAAACCATCCGCTCTCTTCAAGCGAATGCCCCAGCGAGTTGATTCATTCTTCATAATACCAACCTCATAATGGAGGAAGAAATTTTCAACAGCGTACTCTGCTGGGACGATTTCTTTATGCGCGTGTTTTGGGTTCCTTACATCTTTTGGGTAAAGAGATTCTAACCCGGCGGCACGACGAGCATATTCTACCATAATCCTAATGCAATCACCACTCAGTTGGAATATTCCGTGCGAAAACTTCGCATGAGATAGAAGCTCGTAAAATAGTGGAATTTGAGGATTGCAAAGGGGAATGGGAAGACCAGCAAACAGTTGCCCGAGCGAAATAATGATTTTCTGATCATTCCATCGATCAAGTGAAAACCATTCAGGTTCAAGAGAAGAAGTAGGTTCTGATCCAGGAGGAATGGATAATGTAAAACCTCTATGCTCGAATTCAGCCTTTAATCTCTTGAACTCTTTAACATTCTTCCAATCTGGTTTAAGTGGCATTTTTAGAATGGGAATATAAGATGAGAGGGATTTAATCAAGATGATCAGGATCAAAATGATCAAGAAGAAGATGATAACGAAAAATAGAGTTCACAACCAAGAAAAAGTAAGAAGAAGATAGAAGAAACAATTAAAGATGGAAAGAAAGCGCGAAGTAGAGTATGATGATCAATCAAAAATTGAATAAAACAAAAGAACAGCTGAACGAAAAAAGTTGCAGAGAATGGAAAAGGAGAGAAAGAGTAAAGAAGTGAAGAAGAGAGCATACTGGGATATATATAAGATCAGATCTCCTTTCCTGAGATATCTCTTTTTACGGACGCATTAATGACAAGATAGATGCGAAGAGACGGTTGTCAGATCCTACAGGGACGTGTTGAATGATGAGTGGTGAAGTCAACACGTGGGAATAGTCATGCCGAGATCTCGGAATACCGTCAATAGGAATATGAAAAGATGAACGGGTGCGGCAAAAGTGAAACCAGAGTTTCTCTCATTGCTCCTTCTTTGAAAGAACGATAAGAGAAGACGCAAAATGTGGGTACAAAATACCGCACACTCATTAGTTACGCGAATTAATACATTTAGTGGTACACGAATAAGGACGCACATTATGTATCCAGGATAACGAACTTGATGATGTCACTAAGTCACGATAAAAGTGTGAAGATCTATGCGGCAGTGAAAAATCTGTGCGGAAATATAAATGTCCAAGCGACTTTGACGCACATCAGATCCGAAATTAGGGGCTTTATTAGCTGTCCTCCACTATGTAAACCCCTATATAAGGAGCCAAAGGCCTTTGTAGGAGGAGAGAGATCTTTTTGGTGAGCCGAGATAAGATATTTAGGAGAGAGAGAATTAATTGCTTTCCAATTTAGGGCTTTCCCTTATCATCTTTGTACTTGTTCTAAGATTTAATAAAATATTTTGAGTATTTCATCATGGTTTCTTAGATTATTTCATAAATAATCAATAGGGTGGGGTTATAGGATTTCCTACAACTACATTTTGCTCGCCGTAAGTTAATGCTGCAGAAACTTGACGAGGATGATATTCAGGATCTTTCAACTATTGCTTGTAATACTGCTCAATTGGGGTTTCTTTGCTAACAACAACGAATCGAAAAAAAAGCATATGACTCTAGACTTCACTATGTTGAATGCAATATGGATACTAATAAGAAGGAGTATGAAGTTAAATGTAAAACGATCAACATTCCTCCCATATATGAGTTTGAATGGGATGACTTCATGATTAATTCGTGTAATGGTTTGATTTGTTCTACTATTCGTCACCATCGATTGAATGACCCTATTCACATATATAACCCGGTCACCAGAGAATATGTTTATTTTCCTAGATACACGAGTGAAGAAAAAGGTGGTACATATTGGATGAAGAGTGAGTTTGGTTACAGTCCTTCCACTGATGAGTACAAAGTTGTTAGAATATTCAACAAAGGTTTAGGTAATGGCAGGTGGTGTTTTCAGGTGTATACTCTTGGGAATGAGAGTAATAAATGGACGGAGGAAAAAGAAATCTCCTACCCTTTATTTCATAATGGTTGTCAGCATGGTGTTCTTGTAAACGGAGAAATACATTGGCTGGATAATGCATCAAAGATTGTTGCCTTCATCTTAGCTGATGAAGAATTCCACTATATACCTTCACCACCTCTTGTAGAAGGCAGTACTTGGGATAAGAGTCTTTCTGTGATTGGAAATTGGTTATGTTTTTCTCATCACATTCATCACAAATCAGACACAATGAAGAGAAATACACATGTCGACATATGGTTACTTAAAAAGAACAATGAAGTAAGCTTGCAACAACATGGAACTTGTAATTGGATCAAGGAATTTACTGTGCAAGATGAAACTAGCATCAGTCTTGCTCCACTTGCTTTTACCACGAAAGGAAAGGTTTTATTTGGCAGTATCGTAAATTTGTCTCTTGTTATGATCCAAAAACTGCAGTACTTGAAAAACTTAGTAAGGGTGAAGATGATTACGAAGGCTCTTTGAATTCCTATGAAGCAACTCCTCACATTAACAGTTTTATTTCACTGAAATCTCTTGGTGTCAAAAACTGCAGGAGAAGATTACAATATAAGGGTAAGTAAAGTGAATGATGGCTAAGGATTTAAATCTTGAGATTTTGTGTGTTTGAAAATGATTTTGCTTAGCTAGTGACGTACTATTTCTCATTATTTTGTTTTGAATGTTCAAAGAAATTATGGACACCCAACTTTTCTTTTATAATCGATCATGTTTAGCGGTTTTATTGTCTATATAATGTTCTCCATTTTACAATATCTACCATCCCTCATATGCATCTGGTGTGCTAGTTCGCGGTGATTGTGTTTGTTTGATTAGTCCTGTGACTTGTAAATATCTATATTATAAAAAAGAAGTGTTGTATGTCTAACCGGATATATCCGACCATTGATTTCGTCATCCGGTGGCATGGATCGTTAGTTGGGAGAGGTATATTTTTGTGCATCGGATCCCAGGGTTTCCTGATTTTGTTAGGATCCCTTTAATTAATAATAACTTGGTTTCACTACCGTGAGGTTTCTTATCTTAGAACTGTTTCCGGAAATAGATAGGTGTCCTGATTCTGAAATGGCCAAAAATCCTATATAAGACTATGCATGTTCTTAAGTTTTACATCAAAGAGAATATTGATTTTCATCCATCCGAAACTATGAGGTGCTTATTTTTTTTATAAAAGAGAATATTTATTTTGAATTGTGTTGTCGTCTGGTAATTTGTTTGTAAACTTACATCTGTTTTATGCTAGGCCACCTTCCCAGTTATCAACAGACGTCCAAACTACAATTATGTTTCGTGCGCCCGATCCAAGTTTACTAATAAAAATATGCTTTCATCACCGATTTCCGGATATAACTGTGTTTCCTTCTAACTTTCAATGAAACGCGATTTTTGTTTTTTCCTCACATTCTTATTCTTATTCTTCTTTAAAAGTTCAAATTACCTACGGAAAATCTAGGGTTTATCCTGTTGTATTATTCAGCTTATGTGATGCATCCAAATCTGGGAAGAACGAAAGTGGATGGATTATTTAAGGTAATTATATATTTATGTATTTCTTTCTTGTGTTTACTTATCAATTTCTTGAATTTTGTGTATGGGGTTTATCTAATTCTGTGGTCTCGAAAGTTGATGCTAAAATTTGTGATGTTCAATAATTATCTGGAACAAGTCTAGCCAAAGTTCATGACATTAGCTCAAAGGTATATGGACAAAGATATTTCTAGCATTAATTTTTGAAATGGTTCCATGTCGAAATATTACTCTTTGGAATTCCATAAATAGTTGTAGTACTGGTGTAAGGTTGAAATTCAAGTTTCTATTAATCAGTGTGTGCTTCAATTGGACCGATTGGTTTGGCTTAGATCTTTGTAGTGTTCTTTTGCATTCCAAGACTACTACAAATTCCATGCGAGAATACTATTAAAGATGTGCCTATCTCATCATAGATCAGATTTCAATAGTACCTTAGTATAGGATTTGAACATACATTTTAGTACTTCGTCGAGTTCGGGACGAATTAGTTTTGATGGAGCTGCTAATTCCTTAAAATTGTTAACCTGAAATCTACCGGAATACTTACACATATTTTTTCCTACTACATTTGGTCATTTGCTCATGCGAACTACCCCATGCGAACTACTCCTATTCCGTGAAAGCTAGGTGCAAAAATATTTTGTAGTTTATGTCTAATTGTTATCATATGGTAAAATAGTTTCTCAAAAGCTTTGGTAAAAGCTTACAACAACAACCACAAAAGCAAAAAACTTTGGTGGAATGTTTAACAATTTTTGTATATTCATCAGGAGAATTGTCACTAGAAACTATGGTTTATATTATTCCATCATGGTTAATCAAGCAACATATCCCACATTGTCAGATACTTGAGTGATCTTTCACTGCCTGCAAAAAATGTACTTCCAACTCTAACCATGCAGAGTTTTGTTTATTGCTTCCCCACCATTTGCATTGACATGTTAACTTATTATTATTATTATTTTTTATTTTTTTTCTGATTGACAATCTATATCATAAACACACTCTTAGCTGGTGACGTATTTTGCATTGATAGTTATTCCTTTTTAGCTTTCTTGATTGTCTTTGGATCAAAAACAAGTCTTTAGAAGTCGGACAGTATGGTTGCAAGTATTTTCAGATTTGGACCATCTGCATTTGTGATTCACATGTTTGTTTTTTGATACATCTTTTGGCATCTTGGGATTTTGTAGATTAATTGTTAGTACTCCAACCTAATTATTATTTCATAACAATTCAGCTGTGCTGTAGTATTTTCCAAAAATATGGCTGACAAGTCTACTCTAATTTTTAACGCGCTACGACATTTATTGGGTCTAGCTGCTCCCCAAACATGAAAAAGTCAAGGGATTTGTATAATTATTAATAATTGAAGTTCACAAAACACTTAAAAACGGATGAAATTATATGTTTTAATAAAATGTAGATTTTGTGGTATCAATGTTCGTTATATCATGGATAAACTTGCAAGTTGATAATTGAAGTCCAACATAGAGATCCCAATTCAAAGACCAACTAATTCACATCTTAAGGACCCCCAAATGAAAGAGGTCGGTGTCACTATATTACATTGGTAAATTCATTGGGTGATGATACCAGTGACCTGAGTTCGAATCTCGCTAGCATCAAATTCTTTACCGGTCAAAAAAAAAGAAAAAAGTGAATATGGAGAGCAAAAGAAAAAAAGAAAAAAGAATATGGAGAACAGTGAAGAGACACAGAAGTGAGATTGACATACTTAAGAAATTTACTACATGAGTTTGGATTTGAAAATTTGGATTTGAATATGGACCGTAGGGCCCGGCTAATTTGATCCGTCCAGCAAAATATCAGGGTCGCAGGGCCTAACTAATGTACATGATTTACCCTGGGTCGCATGCCTCCACTAATTTACAGTCTACGAGCCCTGCTGTTATGACTTGACTAACTAAACACAATATTATGACCTGACTAATTAAACATCGACCCGACTAACCAAACATGTTACTATAATTTGACTAGCTAAATATTTAGGTCATTCCTAATGGCCGGGGTCGTAGACCCCGGCTACTATGACCTGACTAACTAAACGTAATATTATGACCCGACTAATTAAACATTGACCCGACTAACTAAACATACTATTAGGATCCGAGTAACTAATTAAACATTGGCCCGACTAAAGAGTACATTTAATTGATATAATCAGTTGATCCAAGTTCCCCTTAATCCCCTTGTAAAGTCTGCAATTCCTCTCCTTCCAAACAACCCACCAGATGGCGAAAGGTAATAAACTCCACAGCTGTTGCATGAATCTCCTAGATTTTTTTCTTCTTCCCCATTCACACACATTCTTCTTGACTATGTCAGAGAAGACCCATTGCATATTGAAACTGTCGAGAAAATAATGCCACAGTTTTCTTGTTTCCGAACAGTGCAAAAAAAGATGATTCTGCGTCTCATGTTCAGTACCACATAATACACACAAACTTGATTGTACTCTTCCAGCTCTATGTAATACTACTAGAGATGGAGTACCGTTATGGCACATTGTCCATACTAAAAAAGAAACTTTTAATGGTACTCTCGGATTCCATACCTGTTTATGAGGGAAAACCAACAGTCCATCTACATCCAGTGCGGCGTAACAGTTTACAACAGAGAAATCAGGGCCGAACTACCACTTTCTGCAATCTTCTATAATGTCATCAGATAAAGCTGTTATCTCCCCTAAAACCTGGAGCAACTACGCGATATCACCCAACTCCTGCTCACTCAAACTTCTTCTGAAGTTGAAATTCCAAGCACCATCATCAATCATCATTTGTCTCACAGTAGCTTTTTTAGTTCTAGAGATTTTGTAAATTCTAGGAAATCTGTTCTTAAGGGTGTCATCACCAATCCATTTATCATACCAAAAATCAATACCCTTCCCACTCTTAAGAACGAGTGATGTGTTATCTTTCACAAACTTTTTTGCCTTAAGAATACCAGACCAAAGACTGCGCCCCACCGCTTTTGTAGTATCTTTTGGAAAGAAAGAATCATGATTTCCTCCAAACTTCTCTAACATAAGATGCCTCCGTAAAGCCTTCTTTTCCTGCCCATATCTCCAAACCTATTTACAATGCAGAGCCTTATTCACAAACTTTAGCTTTATGATACCAATTCCACCTCTTGATTTAGGTAAAGCTGCTTTCTCCCAAGCCACCCAACTCCTCTTCTTAATTGAATCTGTTAAGCCCCATAGAAAATTGCGGATAATCTTCTCAATACTCTTCATGACAGAGACTGGCATTTGAAACATAGATAAATAATATATAGGGAGACTTGCCAACACACTATTTATCAAAATTAGTCTATGCCCTTACGAAAGGTATCTTCTCCTCCAAGTGGATAATTTTTGATGGCATTTTTGAATCACCACATCCCATATAGACTTACATTTGGATTTGCTTCCGAGAGGAATTCCAAGATAATGAATCGGAAAACAAGTAATCTGACACCCAAAAGAAAATGCACAAAGTTCACCATTATTACCATCTCCAATACCCATTTTCGCACTCTTCCTATAATTTACCTTCAACCGTGATACCATTTCAAAAGCCAAGAGGATACTCTTAAGATTATTCACCTGCTCTTCACTGTCATCCAAAAAAAACCACCAGATCGTCTGCAAATTGTAAATGGTTAATAATAGTGCCTCTTTCTACAACTTGAAAACCTGAGATAAGACCATCTGCAGCTTCCTTTTTAATCATCAAATATAAGATTTCAACAACCATTATGAACAAGAAAGGTGAAATAGGGTCTCCCTGATGAATCCCCTTATGGCTTCTAAACATATTAGTGGCTTCACCATTTATAAGGATTGAGAACCTAGCATATGAAATACACCATCTAATCCAACTTCTCCAAATAGCTCCAAAACCAAACTTCTCCATCACCAAATCTAAACAGTTCCAATTCACGTTATCGAATGCCTTCTCGAAGTCAACTTTGCACACAATACCAGACTTATTAGCTCTCATTCTTGAATCAATCACCTCTGCTGCAATTAAGACAACCGAATAATTAAAACTAATTACATGCAATTTTTAGACAACCGAATTTTATCAATCAAAACTCAAAGACAAAACTAATGGGTTAGTTAAAATCTACTAACTTGGATGACGTTTAGAATTGAAAGTAATTCAAGTTTTGTACAATTGTAGAATTAATAGAGAAATTTTGAAACTCAAGGGATAACTTGGTCATTCAAAGCCTCCAAAATTTATTTATTTTGTTTCCTCTATCGCACGCTTCACCCTGGATGGCAGCCCCCAAAATATAAAGGAGCAGCTCCAAAAATAACCTTAGGAAGGTAGTCCACTTTTATGTCGCACCAAAGAAAGGAAACCCTAGAAATTTCTCCCAAGCTTAAAGACTAGAAGAACGCCAACACCGTATCAGTTTTTCTCCTGTAAACTAAAACAACTGTCACTGATAACTGATTATTAGTGGCCTACAGGTATTACTTTAGATTCTTTTTGTGTGAACTCAATCCTTGACGTATTCTTTTCTTTTATGCATATTTTGTTTTTGACGTATTTTCTTTGTGTGTTTTGCGATTGTCTATCCAGGTTTTCAGATTCTTGGCTCCCTGACTGTTTTAGTGTTTTTAATCTGAAAGTTAAAGTTTTGGTACAATATGGGGTGTATGGACGATCTCACATTCGATATTTCATTGAATATATTTTCTCGTTTACATGTTGATTCAGTTTTGGAGTGCAAACTAGTTTGCAAACCATGGCGTGATCTCATTAAGAATCCATCCTTTGCTCAAGATCACCTTGCTGGCTATAAACTATTGCTGCGAAAACTCGGCGAGAATTACACTCATGATTGTGCATGTGAGACTGCTCAGCCGGGGTTCCTTTTGTTAACACAAATTAGCGATGGATATCATGACCGCCAACTTAAATATGTCGAATACAGTGAGGATGCTAAGAAGAAGACTTCCGGATTTAAAATTAAAACAGTCAAGATTCCTCTACTTACGCAGAGTATTCATTTGGAAGCTGCCTCGATTCATTCAATCAATGGTTTGATTTGTTCTACTGTGTATCACCATAAAGTAAATGATCCTGTTCAAATATGTAACCCTGTCACCAGAGAATTTATTTATCTTCCGAGGTATGAAGCGAAGGACGCATATATCATGTTGAGTGGGTTTGGTACAGTCCGATGAGTATAAAGTTCTAAGAATCTATGGCAAAGGATATGACAGATGGCGCCTTCAGGTGTATATTCTTGGTAATAAGAGTTGTAAATGGACCGAGGAAAAAGAAATCCCTTACCAGATGTTTCGCAATATTGGTAGGCATTCAAAGGGTATTCATGCAAACGGTGAGATACATTGGCTGGATCAGGCATCAAACATTACTGCCTTCAGCTGAGCGGATGAGAAGTTCCACTATATAGCTTCACCTCCTCTTGTAGAAGGCAGTTCATATAATAATGATTGGAAGAGACTTTCTGTGCTTGGAAACCAGTTATGTCTTGTTCATCATAAATCAGCAGACACAACTGACATATGGTTATTAAAAAAGAACAATGACATGAACCCGCATCAAGATGGAACTTGTAATTGGAACAAGGCGTTTACTTTACGGGATAAAATAAAAGCTCTTGTTCCACTCGCTTTTACCATGGAAGGCAAGGTTTTATTTTGGCAGGATGCTACATTTGTCTCTTGTTATGATCCGAAAACTGCGGTACTTGAAAAACTTAGTAAGGATGAAAAAGACAATAAAGATGCCTTGATGTCTCCTCAAGCAGCTCATCACATTAACAGCTTTGTTTCACTGAGAGCTATTGGTATACAAAACTGTAAGAGAAGGCTAAAATATAAGGTCTGCAAGAGAAGGCTAAAATATAAGGCGGACGGATGGCTAAGGATTTAAATCATGTGAGGTTTTGTGTTTTGAAATGTTCTTTCTTAGCTAATAATGTGCCAATTTTCTAATTGTTATGTTTTGAATGCTTACAGAATTTCTAGGCTCAAAGCTTTTGTCCTGCAATCAATTTGTTAATTAGCATTTTGTTATATATGTGTGAACACAGAAGTGATGATGGTAGCATTGTGTTCACAACAAATATTCACAGTATCATTAAAACTACTATTATAACCAAAACATATATAAAACAGAGTATAATAATTAATGGGAAACTCTGAGCCATCGAGCTCGTTCTTGTTTCGCATCATAGGTGCATCTATTATGATGGAACCGATGCATAATATGTTAACGAGAAAGCTAAGGGTGCAGAATATAAATAAGACAACGATTTACGTGGTTCAGCACTAAGGCCTACGTCCACGGGGAGTTCGGTTTTTCACTATGTATTATATGGGATTACCAAAGATAGTCGAATGACTCTGAGTTGGGAACGAAGGTAGCAGAAGGTAAAACTCATACTTACTCTTTACAATTCCTCTCTCGTGAACTATCGTTCTCTCTTCCTAAATTTTGGTCAACCTCTTCTCCCTTGGTGGAGTTGGGTATTTATAGGCTTCTTGTATGGGCCCTCTTCTCCGAGACAGCTGTTCCTTATTGTCTTGGATTCTGTGTCGATCCCGATGGTGCCTTCGTCATGTCCCGATGCCTCCAACGGTAATGTAACGTGACGGTGATGTACCTCCTTCTCCTCCACAGGATATTTGACAAGTACCCTAAGTCTACCGCATTTAAGGCGGGTGGTTGGGGGCAGTCCGCACGCGTCAGAAAACTGTTACTGCTGCTGTCCCCTCCTTGTCAGCGAGGCTCATCTCCTCCATTCATTTCGTGTCTATTTTGGGATAGGGTAAAGTAGGTGTTGGGTCTTCTATGGTGCTTCGCGGCGGTTTGTCCATCCAGTACTCCTCGGTCCTCTTATCGTCGGATATGTTCGGTGATGAACACGTGGCATATGAAGATGATGCATGCCCCTCGGGTGTTGCATCGTGGTATCAGAACTCGATGTTTCTTTTCCCCATGTCGTCCACGTACGATAGTTATAACACGTGGCTGGTGTAGAATTATGTGTCCACAATTTGCCCCTTTTTCTTCTAAGGTTGAAGAGAGTCAAAGTTTGAAGAAAAACTCCTCGTTCTTCCCATTCTACACGTTTCCAACTTCTTGCAATAACTTCCCCTTGATTTCCGGGGAGGTTTTCCTTCTCATTTATTACGGTTATAAATATGTGAGAAGGTCATGGCATATTAACTTTTATTCAATTCTCATTCTCTTTTCAGTTTTTCTTTTCTTATTCTCTGAGAAACTTAACTCTTCCTCTTTTGTTCTTAACTCCTGTTGATACTTCTTCTCACAGATTTTGTTCCTTGTCTGCTTTGACAAGTTGCACCCACAGTTGTGTCATCATCATCTTTTTAACGAATCTTTACTGCTGTTTTCCCAATCATCTGCTTGATAACTTCATACCTTCTGGATTCGTAATTTTCACAGGTGTGTTGTTCTTCACTGTTATGCTTATGATTCCGATCACCTTTGACTCTTCTGCTACTGCTTGTTATACGTCTCTGCTGTTGTTGTGTTCAAGGATTTCGTGATAGAGAACATAATATACAAAAGTATATATACTTTCCCCTGTTCTTCATTACGAAATCTAGAGTCATATGTACTGATTATTGTTCTTGTGTTTAACTAATATTCTTGATGCAAAATAATGATCTCTGATCCATTTATGATATTTGTTTTCCTTCGATCCCCTTTTTAGGTATCCATGGCTGGCAACAATCGCAGAAACAGTCCTTATAGATCTTCCCCGCTGAGTCCTTAAAGATCTCCTCCAAATCGAAGTCCTGATATATCTCCGCCGAAGGGTGGACCGCCGAGATATTCTCAATCAGATCTTCGTGATCGTAGAACTTCTTCTTCGTCAGACCCGAAGGCTGCTTCTCAGAAGAGGGGAGAGAAAGCGAGAGGCTCTCGTTATGCGGTTGAACGTCCGTCCGGCAGGCCTTCTTCCCAACGTTCTGAGCCGTTAGAGGTTCAACCCATCCGTTCTATCGCTCCTCCCAACCCTTCGTCTTCTCAAAAGTCTAAAGCTCCACTGAAGGTCCCTTCGTCGAAGAAGAATCAGGATCTGTCTAGAAAACCTATAACGAAGAGGAAGTCTTCGTACATGAGTCCTCCGAAGAAGCCATCATCGGGTAAAGCCATGTCTTCTGAGGCTGCTCCTTTAGGACGAACTTCCCCTTCTCCGAAGAAGAAAAAGAAGGCTTCCTTCAAGCTATTGATCTTGAACAATTTAAAGTGAGGCACGGTCTTCAAAATTTCGAGGTTCGTTTTTATAATCAAGGGGATGATCTCACTTATGACATGATCACGAACTATAAATACGATGCCTTTCATCTGCTGACTACCGTGGGCGCCTTCGAGGCGGGTTTGATGCTTCCTTTGTATAAGTGGGGAGATTCCTTCTACTACGATATCTTGGCGCGTCGTGAGGGTTCTACTTCTCATACTCATTGCCGCTTGGTAGTTCAGTTAAGTGGGAACTACCTTCAGACGCTTCGTGAATGCAACCTTCGGAGCAAAGGTGAAACGCTGATGACGTGTTATACTCCTGATCCTGAGGAGAAGAGTTTGTATACTCATGAGAATTTCAATGCTTCTTTTGGATATTATGTCAATGGTAGGAACCGCAAACGGTGGAGTGTTGGTCTTCGTACCATGGCTGCTCCCAACGGTGAGGTTCGTCTTCTAAGTGAAGTGAGCGACACAAAGCTTCGGTTTGTCCCTGGTACCGAAGGATCTGATAAGCCGGAGTTCTTTCCCCTCAAGGAGCATCTCCGCCGTGATCATGATTACGAGTGGCATGCCACTCGTCTTGAGATTATTGGCCCTTGGGCTCATGGTTGGATTCCTGGTCCTCATGGATGGAAGCCTTTGCTGGTAGCAAAGCTCCTGAAGATGCCCCGTCCCGCTATGGTGACTTCTATCCTTTGGCTCTGAACTTTGCTGGTATGAATTTTGATTATTCCGTTGAGGCTGGTGACGCTAAAGACGAAGAGAGTTCTGAAGCGGGTCTTCCTCCGAAGGATACTGCTACTGTCAAGGTATGATTCAGTATAATGAAGTGTTATATATGTGTCTTTTCCCATTGAATCAGAGATTGATCATGTGCATTACTTTTTAGGTTTCGAGGAAGACGAAGCTTGGTCCCGTCCAGTCCTCTACTGTGGAGGTTAAAGAGACGGGGATTCCTGAAGTTAACAGTCCGTTGAACGAATAAGAGGACTCCGAAGAGCAAGAAGAGACCGATGACGAAGAAAGTACTGATACTTCTCCTCATAATTATGATGATATTGAAGATACTGGTGATGAAGATACTGGAGAGAAGGCCACTCTTGGAGGTCAAGACGAAGATCTCATGGCTGATCCTGAGCATATCCCTTTGCCTCGTCAAAGGAATGAAGACGATGACCTTCAGTCAGCGGTTCCTGAGCCAGTAAATTCTTCTAAGACAAACCAAGAGTTTTCCTTCGGCAAGGTTTACTCTGCTGGTGGACAGATCGATATTGGTGCTGCAATGGGGATAGCCTATGGCTTCTCGTTGTTATTTCCTAATGACGACTGGGAGTTGGAAGCTGAGAATGAAGAGGAGAAAGAGAACGAAGTGGACAGTTCTGAGGGTGAAGATGCTGAGCTTCGTTCTTCCAAGGAGTTGAAGGGAAAAAAGGCCGCTGTCAATACCTCTTCCGCGGGCTTCGTGGATACCGTGATGCGTGGTGAAGATTACGATATTTTTGATTGGTTAAAAGGGAAAGGTTTCATGAACGTTCCAAATCCTGCTTAGTCATTCCCGGTGAGAGGGATTTCGATGCTTTTACTCGTCGGAATATGGAGTTGTCCTCTTTGGACAAGGTTAACAAAACTTGGCAGCGCAACTTCGGTGCTGCCGATCCATCGGGTCCCTTAGCCAGTCCTCCTACTTCTATCTCTGAGATAATGGATGTAGCTGATGGGAACCAATATGGATTTCCTCAGCAGCGTATTCTTGAGGTTAGATGTCATATTCTTTTCTAAGTGAAGTAATGCAATTTCCCTTCATCGTTGGTTCTTATTTTCCCCTTGGTTGCTGTAGTTGGCGAGGAGTGAGCACTGCAATCACACCCTTTATCAGTTCTTAAGAGCTAAGGAATTCAAGCTGGAGGCGAAGCTATGTCAGAGGGATAATGAGCTGTTCACTGCTCAGGAATCTCTCGTGGCTAAGGACAAGGAGATATCGAAGTTGAAAGAGCAGCTGAAGGAGAAGCATCATGCCTGTGCCGCTGAGGAGCAGCTTCATCAAGAGATTGCTTCACTTCGTGTTGATTTGGAAAAAGATCGTGCTGAGGCTTCGTCATCAGGTACTTCGTCTAAAGGTTTGTTCCTTCTTCTTTTATCTTATCTTCCCCTTCTTAGTGTTCTTTCTGAGTTAGTCGGCCCTGTCTTCAGTGGTGGGTGTTGATGAAGTAGTTTGGCTTCAGAATGAGAGGACTCGTCAGGATTCGCGTATTAGAGAGTTAGTGAGCCAAGTAATAGAAGCATCTAAAAAATGGAATTATCGGGCCGATGAGTATAACCTGATGACAGCTCGGTATCGGAAAAGACGGGAGCAGATGGTTGAGATGCAAAATACGATAACTGCTGATCGTCGCCAGTTCAGTGGTGCTTTGTTGTGGACTCGTGAAAATCTTTATGAAGCTCGTGATGCTTCTTCTCAGTTAGAGGCCAAGTTAACAGATTTAGAGGTATAGCTTCGCCAGGCCCGCTCGTCCCATGATCCTGAGGTTCGGGATTATATACAGCGGCTCGTTCGAGAAAGGGACGATGCAAGGGCTGAGGCGTACGCTCTCAACAAAGCCTTAACTGGCTATCGTTCCGATGTTTCCCGCTTGGTTGAATCATAGAAAGACTTGGAGGTCAACATGTATAGGATTACAAAGGGGATCGAGGAAATGACTAATGAGGTCAACCGTCTTCATCATTTGGATTCTATGAAGCAGGTAGAGTTAAATGAGTGTAAATTTGAACTCGAGAAACTTCGGCTTGATTATAAGAAACTTTCCGATGAGTACGACTTTCTTGACGAAGCCCGGGACGCAGTAGTAAATGAATTTGAAACAGTTTCGGCTAATGTCGAAGGTATATGTTCGTTTGGGCGTGGATAACTGTTTATTTACTTTCTTCTGATGTCTTACTTTCTCCTATTTCAGAACTCGAGGGACAGCTTGGCCTTGCAAATGAAAAGCTTGAAAAGACTCAATCTGAGTTAGTGAAACAACAAGGACAAACCAAGTACTTTGAGGGACTAGCAGGGTCCCGGGATGCAGCGGCGAAGGAATCGATGAAGGAGGTGGAAAACCTGAAGTTGTCGTTGGCTTAATTTGAGCTCAAGTCCACCATCATCACTCATGAGGCTCGTCATCATCTTGCTCAGGAGATTAATAAGACGCTGGAACGGATAGAGCAAGGCCTTCTGAAGGAACATAATATCAAGAAGAGGTATAAGCGTCGTCCTGTACCCGAGCCGTTCAAGCCTGCTTCTGAATTGTCCTCTGGTGGGAGCGTTCCCTCGTCTCAAAAGGAACGACCCGTTGATCGTGCTGATCATGTTAAGCCTTCGGAGGAAAAGTAGGCCCTCGTGTTGGGGTATAAATTTGAACTTCGTTGATTACGTAGCTTTGAGCTATTTTTTGTATATCTCTTGTGTTTTTTGCTTACCTCCCCAGACTTGTAATCAACTCTTATGAAATGGATCAATCAGTCTTTTTGAGTATGTACATTTTTTATTTTTATGCAGTGTTACTTCCTCTATTTAATTTTATTGAAAGAAAAAGTGTTAATGTGAAACAAGAGAATGGAAAGTGTGTTGTGACAATAATGAAGGTATATACCTTCATTGATTGTTTTGGACCTGTCACCCGTCGGCTAATGCTGGGCCAGAGGATTATCGGACGGTGGGGGTTAATGCAGCGTTCTCGGATATGTGATGCGTTGTTGAATTATTTACATGCATCCATTCCGCCGAACCGCTGCCTTGTTGTTAGGTTGGGTATCTCTTTCTATTGGAATCCTTCCCCATGGTCATACACTCATAGACGCTGATAGGGGAGTCCCGAGAGATTGTACACAAGTACTTTCCCCAATGTGGGCGTATGGGGTCAATGTTGACCTCTTCGTTGTTTTCCGAATTAGCATGGTGCAAAAAGGTTTTTGTTTGATTGATGCGGTGAGGTCTGCTATTCCTCAGCCAGAGATAGAAACATGTCGAGCGGGTACGCTGTCTTCTTCTTCTGGTACTCTTCACACGGATGCAGAACTGTGTTGCTTCATGGATAATATGGCGTGAGGTATTTTGCGTTATAAGGGTGCCTTAGGATTTCTCCTTTTAAGTTACGCAGGTAGTACGATCCCTTCCCTGCGATATCGTGTATAACAAATAGTCCTCCCCAAGTTGGCGCTAACTTACCCCATTTATTTTCTCATTGATACTGTGGTATGGTACGTAGCACATACTGTCCTTCTACAAAATTTCTAAGTTTAACCTTTTTATTGTAATCCCTTGCTAACCTTCGTTGATAATTCTCCATTCTTTGTAACGCTGTTTCCCTTCGTTCTTCTAGATCATCAAGCCTTTCTAGCATCATGTCCCCTGTAAGGTTCTTTTCCCATGCCTTAGTTTTTGTTGTAGGCGTTATGATCTCCGTTGGGATGACTACTTCGGCTCCATAAGTGAGGAGGAATGGGGATTCACCGGTTGATGATCTTCTCGTGGTTCGGTATGACCACAGGCTATTGTGCAGTTGCTCACACAATCGGCCTTTATGCTCATCCAGCGTTTTCTTGAGAATGAGGGCGAGGGTCTTATTTGTGGCTTCATCTTGACCATTGATCTGAGGGTAGATGGGAGTGGACTTGATCTTTCTGATCTTGAATGTATCGAAGAGCATGTCAATGTTCTTTCCTTGTAGTTGTTTGCCATTGTCAGAAACAATTTATGCGGGATTGCCAAATCTTTAAATGATGTTATGGAATATAAAAATG
This sequence comes from Papaver atlanticum, assembly GCA_023531105.1. Lineage (NCBI taxonomy): Eukaryota > Viridiplantae > Streptophyta > Magnoliopsida > Ranunculales > Papaveraceae > Papaver > Papaver atlanticum. Next base: position 31,214,264 of record JAJJMB010007708.1, on the reverse strand, counting down.
AATACGTCCACGTCCCTGATCCTGGCTAGAGCTTTGGCTTCCACCCACTTGCTGAAGTAATCTGTGGCTACTATCAAGAATCGTCTTTTTCCCGTACCTTCGACCAGTGGTCCGACGATGTCGATTCCCCATTTAGCAAATGGCCAGGGGCTTCCTACTGAATTCAACTCCGTTGCTGGGGCATGAATATTTTTGGAGAACCGCTGACACTCTTATCATCTTCTTGACATCCTGGCAGTGTCTTGTATCATCTGCATCCAATAGTATCCTTGCATTTTAGCTTTATCGTCCAATGACCTCATTCCTCTATGATTGCCTGCGTCACCGTAATGGATGTCCTTCAAGATATGATGGCCTTCTTGTCTGGATAGGCAGCGCAGTAGGGGACCGAGGAACGATTTATTGTACAGGACTCCATCACGAAGCTCGTATCTTCCCGCCTTTGATTGCACTTTTCGGGCTTGTTTCACATCTGTAGGTAGTGCCCCTTTTTTGAGGAAAAAATGGACTTTGGTTCTCCAATATGCTTCGTTGCTAAAATTTTCTTTTTCATTAGCTTTTGATAGAATGTCATCTTCGGTAAAGTCTTCGGTAATGTCTTCTCCCACGTCGTCTTCGGCGATATCTTCTCCTACATTGTCCCTTTGATTGGTAGTAACGAAGGCTTGTTGTGAAGTGACCGAAGGTTTGTATATTCTTGCTATCTTGATGGACTTAACGTTCTTGTCTTTCAACATTGATGATATATATGCTAGGGTGTCGGCATGTCTGTTGTCTTTTCTACACAGATGTCGGAACTTGATGTTAGAGACTTGTGATGCTAGGGTTTGGACCTGAGCCATATATGCCGAGAGGGTTTCATCATAGGTATTGTACTCCATCTCTATTTGTCGGATAACCAGTTGCGAATCGCTTGTCAGGCGTACATCAGTTATTCCCAATTCTATTATCAACCGAAGAGCATGCACTATGGCTTCGTATTCCACAATGTTGTTAATGTGCCCTTCAAACTCCATCCTTAATGCGTATACCATCCTGTCACCAGTGGGTGTTGTGATGACGATCCCTATGCCTGCACCTTCTCTGTTCCTTGATTCGTCGATGAAGACTTCCCATCTTCGTTGACTGGAAGGTTCGAGCACATCGATCGGGTCCTTTCCATCTCCGTCTAACCCTGGTATGTCCTTCACTTCTTCACCATTATCTAGGGGTAGATCTGCTAGGAAATCTGCCAAGACCTGTGATTTTTGGGCAGTTTGAATCTCGTATATGATGTTGAATTGTTCTAACTGCGTGTTCCACTTTGCTATTCTCCCCACTTTTCCTGCGTTTTTGAGAACAGAATCCAATGGGGCTTTACTTGGAACGCGAACATAGTGAGTCAAGAAGTAGGTTCTCATCTTATGCGTCGCCCATACTAATGCCAATATGAGTTGCTCAATCTTGGTGTAGTTTCCTTACGATGTGTTGAGAGTTTTACTGACATAATATATTGGTTGTTCTACCTTCGTGTTGGTCCTAACTAGTACAGCACTGACTGCATCTTTCGTTGCAGCTATGTATAGCGCCAACACCTCGTCAGGTTCAGGTTTTTGGAGGATAGGGATCGTCGCCAGGTATTCCTTGATCTTCTGGAAGGCTTCTTCACACTCAGCGGTCCATGAGAACTTGTTCTCTTTCTTGAGGATGTTGAAAAAATGTCTGCATTTGTCCGATGATCTGGCGATGAATCTCCCGAGTGCGGCTATGGATCAGTTGTGTTTTTGGACTTCTTTCAAGTTCTTTGGGGATGGCATTTCCACGATGGCATGGATTTTAACGGGATCGACTTCGATGCCCCTTTTCATTACCAAATATCCGAAGAACTTTCCTGATGTGACTCCTAAGGTGCACTTTTCTGGGTTTACTTTCATGTTATATTTCCTCATTGCACTGAAGATATCTTTCAAGTCCTGGATGTGATCCTTGCGCAGCTTTCTCTTGACGAGCATATCATCAACATAGACTTCTAGGGTTTTCCAAATCCATGGTTTGAAGATTGCATCAACCATCCTCTGGTATGTTTCGCCTGCATTCCTTAGTCCGAAGGGCATGCAAGTATAGCAGTAAAGTCCGTGCGGAGTGAAGAATACTGTGTGTTGTTGATCTTCTTATGCCAGAGCTATTGATTATAACCAGAATATCCATCCATGAACGATAGTTCTTTCTGTCCTTCTACGGAGTCCACCAACTGATCGATGCTTGGGAGCGGGTAGCTATCCTTCGGGCACGCCTTGTTGAGATTGGTGAAGTCGATGCATATTCTTACCCTAACGTTCTTCTTTGGTACGATGACCATGTTCGAGATCCAGGTTGGATACCTAACTTATTTTATTAATCCTTCTTCCATGAGTTTGTTAAGTTCTTTTTCAACTGCTTGATGATATTCCGGTGCTACCTTGCGCAATTTCTGCCTGAGGGGATTGGTGCCCAGCTATATCTGAAGTTCATGTTGTATGATCTTGGGATCGATCCTGGCATATCTCCTAGTTTCCATGTGAAAATGTCTGCATACTCCTTGAGTAGTTTGATTAGTGCTTCTCCTCGGTCTTTTTCCATCAGAGTTCTTATCTTGATCATCTTAGGATCTCCTTCTGTTCCTATGTTAATCTCCTTGGTGGGTTCAACTGGGGTGAAGGTAGGCTTCGGTTCCCCTAGGAGAGGAACATTCTTTAATTGCTATTTGTTGGACTTTTCAGCATCTTTTTCCCCTGAGGCGGATGCTTCAAAAGTATGAACGATGCCACCTTTCGCTAGACTTTTTCCTGAGATTTTTTTCGAGTTACTGGTCGATAGCCCTTTCTTTGGCCGTTGTTTTGTTCTCGCTTCTCTGGGCTTTGCGCCGCTCTTCCTGTTCGTCATTGAGTTGATTCTGCAGAGTCTGGCACTCCCTTGCTGAAACTTGGTCGCCTTTGATTTCCATTTCCTCTTCGGGTGTTGGAAACCTAAGGTACTGATGGTATGTTGCAGCCACTCCTTTGAGTTTGTGCACCCATCTACGTCCGATGATGGCATTGTAGGCGGATGGTGCATCTATCACGCTGAATCTGGTGCTAACCTTCATCGGTCCAGCCTTGACTTCTAAAATAATATCTCCTAGAGGCTTCGTGGATGCCCCGTTGAACCCATAAATAGTGTAATAGGAAGACATCAGCTGTTCGTCATTCAATTTCATTCGTTTAAAGGTATCATAGAACAAGACGTTGACTTAACTCCCCCCATCGATCAGTATCTTCTTCATAGTCCATCCCGATACAGGTAGCGTGAGTACAAGAGGGTCGTTATGGTCTTCCATATCTTCCTCAACATCATCTGCAGAGAAAGTCAGCACTGCGTTCATCCAATCTTCGTGTTCATCTACCTCTTCACCATCAATTTTGTATAATTCACAATATTACTCGAATTGTTTCCTCAATCTTTTTCCTATTTGATCAGTTAATGAAGGGCCGCTGGGCTCTGAACAGGAAATGGTGTTAAGCGTTCGGTCATTCTCCGGTAGACGAACTTGCTTTCTTCGATGGTCCCTTTCTTCGGGCTCTAGTTTTTGAACATACTGCTTGAGATCTCCAGCGTCAATCAGCTTCTGGATCATTATCTTGAGGTTCTTGCATTTCCCTGTTTCTAGCGCCAAATTGTGAACACAGAAGTGAAGATGGTAGCATCGTGTTCACAACCAATTTTCGAGCGCTGGGATGGGACACTTTTGGGGAATGAGAGCTCTTGCTAGATGTGCAGTCAGCGGTGTGGTGACGGCTTCTCTCATCACTTCCTGTAATCTTCCTCCTCCTTATCTTGTCTTCAACTGCTTGATTTCTGCCATCATCTCAGCACGAAGATTCACCATTTCGAGATGATGCTCCTCTCTTATGGTTGATCGTCCTGATCTTCGGGCTTCACCATCGAAGTTGTCTGAATCTTCAGGCACATAGTCGAGGTCATACAACCTGTTTCCTCTTGCCACTCGTCGGTCCAGAGGCTCGGGATTGTGGACGTTGGCGACCACCATCCTTCGGTCATAGTTTTGTGGCGGTGCCTTGGAATTTGCCTCATCGTGCTGATTTTCCACTTCGGCGCTTTGGGAAATCCTATCCTTGAGCTCCTGGTTCTCTCATGCAAGTAGCGCCACAGCTTCTGCGTATATCTTCTGATTCCTTTTTAACTCCTCAAGCTCTGCTGCTAGCTGAATGGAATGGTTCGATCCCTGATTTGGAATTCCAACTTGTGCTTGTCCACCAGCAGCGATGGTATGATCTTCGTCTATAGTCTGGATCAGTGGGATGGGCGGATCGATGGGTAGGACCTGAAGCTCCATGGGCTGCTGTGCCGGATGGTTCGCTATCAACAGAGGATGAGCAGTCAGTAGCGGTTGGTTTTTCTCATTTGTGAGTGGCATCCCATAGAGGGGTTGTCGTATCGTTGACTCTGCTACTCCTTCTGCCTGGGTCGCTGCTGCTACTTTGGCGGCACCGGCTTTGGCTGCTGCAGCTTGTAGAGCCACCGCTGCTATAGCATTGGCATCTAGAGGGGTGGTACTCTCCGCTCCATCCTGCTTCTTGTTTGCTTCTTTGAGATTTTTACCTTTTTGTTTGCTGCGTGTTACAACCGGTGTAGTCCTTAGTGTTTCCTTTGACGTTGCCTTGGATTTTCCTACATCCTTTGTTTTATCCATATCCTGCAGGGGTAAAATGTTGGCAAGGAAGACATATCGACATAGGTTTTGTTAGTAAAGGTGATGTAAGAAGAAACATAGCCGCATATTTTGCCGAAGACTTTTTCAAAATAAAAAATTAAGATCGTTTTGAGATGGGATGCAGAGATTCGAAGATTTTTTCAAGAGAAAACATAGATCCAGAGATAGATCTAAAGATACTTCACGAACAAAAATAGAGCCAAGGGTTTTTATAAACAAGAACTTGGATCGAAGGTTTTTACAAGAGAAAACGTAGATCTAAAAATAGATCTAAAGATTTTTCACTAAAGAAGATAGGTCCAAAGGTTTTTATAAATAAGAACTTGGATCGAAGGTTTTTACAAGAGAAAATATAGATATGAAAATAGATCTAAAGATTTTTCACTAAAGAAGATAGGTCAAAAGGTTTTTATAAGTGAAAACTCGGATTCGAGATAACTCCGATCATTTTTATGGTGGAAAAGTTTTGAAAGGTATTGAGAACCAGTGTTGAGTGATAAAAAAGAGTTCACAGGGAAAGATAAATCTTTTTACCGGGACGTATGCGTCCCTGTTTCTAACGCCAAATTGTGAACACAGAAGTGACGATGGTAGCATCGTGTTCACAACCAATATTCGTAGTATCATTAAAACTACTAATATAACCAAAACATATATAAAACAGAGTATAATAATTATAGGGGAAACTCTGAGCCATCGAGCCCGTCCTTGTTTCGCATCATAGGTGCATCTATGATGATGGAACCGATGCATAATATGTTAACGAGAAAGCTAAGGGTGCAAAATATAAATGAGACATCGATTTACGTGGTTTAGCACTAAGGCCTACGTCCACGGGGAGTTCGGTTTTTCACTATGTATTATATGGGATTACAAAAGATAGTCGAATGACTCTGAGTTGGGAACGAAGGTAGCAGAAGGTAAAACTCATACTTACTCTTTACAATTTCTCTCTCGTGAACTATCGTTCTCTCTTCCTAAATTTTGTCGACATCTTCTCCCTTGGTTGAGTTGGGTATTTATAAGCTTATTGTATGGGCCCTCTTCTCCGATACAGCTGTTCCTTATCGTCTTGGATTCTGTGTCGATCCCGATGGTGCCTTCGTCATGTCCCGATGCCTCCAACGGTAATGTAACGTGACGATGATGTACCTCCTTCTCCTCTACGGGATATTTGACACATACCCTAAGTCTACCGCATTTAAGGCGGGTGGTTGGGGGCAGTCCACATGCGTCAGACAGCTGTTACTGCTGCTTTCCCCTCCTTGTCAGCGAGGCTCATCTCCTCCATTAATTTCGGATCTATCTTGGGATAGGGTAAAGTAGGTGTTGGGTCTTCTATGGTGCTTCGTGGCGGTCTGTCCATCCAGTACTCCTCGGTCCTCTTATCGTCGGATATGTTCGGTGATGAACACGTGGCATATGAAGATGATGCATGCCCCTTGGGTGTTGGATCGTGGCATCAGAACTCGATGTTTCTTTGCCCCGTGTCGTCCACGTACGATAGTTATATCACGTGGCTGGTGTAGAATTATGTGTACGCAAAAGTTGAAACCCTAAAATAGAGGCGTATGTATATTGTATAGTTGTAGTAAACACGTAAAAGTTGAAACCCTAAAATCAATTTGTATTTGTAGAAATTACACTGCCATATTGGTTACTGGAACACGAAACGGGTGCTCAGAGAAAGTGGTTACTCAGAGAAGGATATCAAAAAGGGTCTAAGAAATGGACTCAACAAAGAAAGATGCTTGCATAAAAATCTACTCGCCTTTACCAAGAAAGGTAAAGTTTTATTTTGGCAGGATAATGGATTTGTCTCTTCTTACGGTCCAAAAACTGCAATACTTAAAAACTTAGTTGTAGTTGCAGGAAATCCTACAACCACCCCCTATTGATAATCTAAGAAGTAATCTAAGAAACCATGATGAAATACTCAAAATCTTTTATTGAATCTTAGAACAAGTACAAAGATGATGAGGGAAAATCCTAACTTGGAAAACAAATAACTCTCTCTCCCTCTCCTAAATATCTTATCTCAGCTTACCCCCCCCCCCTACAAAGGTGTTTGGTTCCTTATATAGGAGTTTACATAGTTGAGGACAGCTAATAAAGCCCCTAATTTCGGATATGACGTGCGTCAATGTCGCGTAGACTTTATCATTGCCGCACGATTTCTTCACTGACGCACAGTTCTTCACACTATTATCGTGACTAAGTGACATCATCCGGCTCGTCATCTTGGATGTACTTTATGCGTTCGTATTCGCTTACTATTTATAGGAGTTATTTCCCATGCTAAATGAGTGTGCGGTATTTTGTACCCACGTTTTTCCTCTTCTCTTATCGTTCTTTCAAAGAAGGAGCGGTGAGAGAAACTCTGATTTTACTTTTGCTGCACCCGTTCATCTTTTCATATTCGTTTTCACTGACAGTGTTCCGAGATCTCGGCATGACTATTCCCACGTGCTGACTGCTCCATTCATCATTCGACACGTCCCTGCAGGATTTGACAACCGTCTCTTCGTATCTATTTTGTCATTAATGCGTCCGTAAAAGAGATATCTCAGGAAAGGAAATATGATCCTTTATATACTCCAGTACGCTCTCTTCTTCACTTTTTTATTCTTTCCCTCCTTCTTCGTTCTCTGCAATTTTTACTGTTCAGCTGTTATTCAATTTCGTTCAATCTTTGATTGATCATCACACTCTACTTCGCGCCTTCTTTCCATTTTTAACTGTTTCTTCTATCTTCTTTTTAACCTTTTCTCAGTAGTGAACTCCGTTTTTCATTATCATCTTATTCTTGATCATTTTGATCTTGATCATCTTGATTGAATCTCTATCATCTTCTATTCCCATTCTACAAATACCACTTAAACCAGATTGGAAGAATGTTAAAGAGTTCAAGAGATTAAAGGCTGAATTCGAGCATAGAGGTTTTACATTATCCATTCCTCCTGGATCAGAATCTACTTCTACTCTTGAACCTAAATGGTTTTCGCTCGATCAATGGGACAATCAGAAAATCATTATTTCGCTCGGGCAACTGCTCGCTGGTCTCCCCATTCCCCTCTATAAACCTCAGATCCCCTTGTTCTATGAGCTTCTATCTGATACGAGATTTTCACGCGGCATATTCCAATTGAGTGGTGACTGTATCAAGATAATGATGGAGTACGCTCGTCGTGCGGCAGGGTTAGAATATGCTTATCCAGAAGATGTAAGGAAACCTAACCAAGCACAGAAAGAAATCATCCCTGCGGAGTACACGGTTGAGAACTTCTTTCTCCACTATGATGTTGTCATTGTGAAGAATGAATCATTCCATTGGGGCATTCGCTTGATGAGAAAAGACTGTTTTGCAGAAGACCAGAGGATCATGCGGGATGTTGACTTTCATGACTCCTCTAATAACACCGCTCGTAAATCAAAGGATACTCGCTAGGTGGAGTATCCTATCTCTTTTGGAGGGTCCTTACATTACTGGTAAGGGCGCTGATGGTTCAATTCTTCCTCTTCCCGCGGAGTTTGCCGCTTATAAACCTTGGGAGTTCAGATGGCCAGAGGAACATGATGTGGTATACTACTTTTGTCTTCGTCTTTCTATCTATTTCCTTTCTATTGTTCTTCGTTTTTCTTATTACTCCCTTCGATTTCAGATTGCAAAGCAGAAAAAGAAGGCTAATAAAGCTGCGTCTTATGCGTCAGATTCACGTGATAATGAAGTAAGAAATACTCTTACTCAAAATTTAACAATATTGTTGCCTCTGTTTCTTATCTTTCATTATGCGCGTAGGCTGAGACTGTTGATGCTGCGGATTCAAGCAAATACGGTGATATTCCTTTAAAAGTAAGGGGAAAGAAGGTTGCCTCTAAATCCACTGCTAAGAATATCTCCAAGAAGAGAAAATTATCTTCTCCCACTCCTCCAAATACTAGCTCCTATGATGACGCACTACTTTCTCCTGAACATTCCTCATCCGCGTCTCCTATGAATCAGTTGTCAAATATCTTTTTTGATTCTCTATCAGCTATCAATAATGATCCATTGACTCGTACATGCGAAGCGGTTGCTAAAATTTGTGACGCTCCTTCTTTGAGTCATGAATCCTTACGAGGAGTTTCCTCTGCATTAACTCCAAACTTTCAATTCGCACTTGGATCTTTGGTAATTTTTTTACCGCCGCGTCCGTTATTATGATACTTGTATGCTTTGTGTTTATTTTAACCCCCATTTTATGTTATCGCAGAGTGCCTGTATGTCTTACGCTGTCACTTCAGATCTTCAAAGGAAGCTTCATTCTTTTGAGGCTGAAAATATCAAACTTAAAGCTGAGGTCTCCACTTATAAGAACGGTGTTACTGAGCTTCGTGAGAGGAATAATCAATTGATCGGTATGTAGCACTTTGTTGCTTCCACTTTTATATTGGTGCATCATTTTCGCCTCTTTTTAATTTTATATGTTTGCATAAATTTACACTGATGAAGCCATTAATTATCCAGTCGAATATGAGATCCTTTTAGAGCATCTTAATTCCTCCTTAAATGACGTTGTTATTGTTGACCTAGAAGCTCTTAACCCTGTGGAACTGAAGTCAAAATATGAAATCCTTAAAGTTGAGCATAGGAGCATGTTATCCGTTAGTAATGGCTTTAGGCGTCGCTATTGTGAATCCAAGGAAAAGATTAAAATTTTGGAGGCGAGAAATGCCGCTCTTATAACTTAGAAGGATGAGGTTGTTCTAAAGGGTGCAAAAGCTTTAAAGGAGTTTCATGAAGTTAATCTCCAAGTTCAAGTGGAAAGAGATCAAGTTATAAGCGAAAAGAACGCATTAATTGATCGAGAGAACACGATCCGCTCTCGACTACTTATACAAAATGACGATGAATTTGAGTGGGCTGCTAGGGTTATTGATAATGCTAGGAATGGTTAGCTACAAATGTTATCCTTGAGTCTGATCATGCTGAATTGGTTAAGACCATTATTTCTGAAAAAGAAGGTTGCTTATACTTCTTCTATAATGTCTTCGACTTTTTGTGCAGCTTTCTGATTTTTACTTGTACGCGGTCTTGATCTTTTTGTTGTATTTTGCAGAATCCGAGAAGAATTATCTCAAGGAGATTGAGGAGTTGAGATCTAAGCTTTTTTCCAGGGATTCCAAGTACCGTAGACTCAAGAAGAAGTTAGTGGTCACTGTCTCTAACTTGACTAAAGACGCGATTCGCCTGCGTGATTTAGAAGTCAAAAAATACGCAGGAAAGATCTGTGATGAGCATAATGTTCCTCTTCCAGATTATGACTTCGCCGAAGTTCCCGCTAATAAAGAAGATTCTGAAATTTCCGAAAGCGAAGCAGAGTATGAGGAGTATGAAGAAACTGAAGATAAAGATAGTAGTGATTCTGAGGTTGAAGGAGAAGGTGAAGATGATATGGGAGGGAAATAGCCGCATTTTCTGAATTTTTTTTTGCTTTCTTATTCTACACTTGTAAAGTCCTCATCTACTCTTTGTATTATACTCTTCTTTTTCATCCCTTGTACATTGGCTACCCTGTGACTTTTGAGACTTGAATGTATAATCTTTTTCTTTAATGTATAATCCTTTTCTGCTTCTATCCTTGCATATTTCAATCTTGCAATATGTCATTACTCAAAAGCAAAGCATTTTTCCAGAAATAACAGTATATATCATACGCGTTAATAATAACATATAACATATGCGTGAATTTATCATATAGTGGCGGGTAACACTTCTTCATGTGTTTGCATTCTCATTCTTGCTTATGTTAGTCGCCACAAGATGGTTGGATTGTGCGTATGTTATTTTGTATCATAAACGCATAAGTCTATCATATGCGGTATTTTATTATGCATTGGTCTATCATCTATGCCTTCGCAGGTATCTGTCATGCAGCGAAATTATTTGGTTTTTTACCTGAATGATTTCTCCTTTATTTTACCTCATGCTTGTGTCTTTGTGTTTTTCCTCAGCTATGTCTTGTATTATCATTTTCGTGCCTATATATCATCTTACTCCTTAACTTTATTTTATATGTGTGTGTTAATCTTTGAGATCCTTTCTTTTTAACATTCTTTTTTTTCATGCAGAACAACATTAGTTTCAATTTGGTTTTTCTCATGAGGTCTTATTTTGCCTCCCTAATTAGAAGTCTTATTTTTCCTATATGTATCATTGATTGTGCAACAAAATCGCAAGCGGTCTTTACATTTTCATGCAATGACCCATTGATTTCGCCTTATCATTTCTCGTATTATTGCCTCTGCGGGATGTATTGATGCGCCAATATGACAAGTATTATTACTCCCGTGAGTAAAAGTCTCATGACATTGGCGTCTTTGACACAATTCAGCTCCCTAATGGAGGGTGCCGTCCTTATATTCCCCCTGACTGCCCCTTCAAGGAAGCTTACCCCTACCGGGTTAAGGTGGGCTCTTCCCATCCAGTGATGCAACAATCAGTTGTGTTCACGGCCTCTTATCCCTCCGCCGATATGGCTTATGGTTACAAGACCGCACCCTAAGTGAGGTTTCTTGAGGACCGAGTGTATCATAGTCAGGACTTGTCAAGAGCGGCCAAGTACGCTCCAGACGCCCCAGGCACTCTTGACTTTACCGTGTACCTCGGCGCCCTGATCGAGTTTCTACACTCCTTAGGAGAGACCTTCTCACCTTAGTCTTACGACTAAGGCGTCTCTGCTGGATGGGCTTTCATTTCACCCCAAATCTCCATGACTCAGGTTTGAGGGTCGGTGTAGCTCTCGCCTTAGTCATGCTAACTAGGTTTTCCCCAATTATGACGTGCGTTAGGTCTTATTATTTCCTCTTGCTATTATGCGAACTAGGGTGCACGCCACAATTGGATGCCTAGCCTCCCTAGTTAGAGGTTTTAACTTTTGTTGCCTTCTATTAAGGTCTTATTATAAGGTCTTATTTTTGCCTTTTTCTTATATATATAAAGAAGAAGAATTTTTCATTTTCATTGATATTCTTGATTAGTACAATTCTGATGTATTCTTTCTTCAATTATTCTCTTTCATAATAACTTATTTGGTGTAAATATCTTTTCAACTTTTTCACTTCCTTCATCCCTTCTGCTTCATTAGGTTCGTATACCGACCATTTCTTCTGTCATATTTAGATCTTCGCATGTATCATACTTCTTCAAATATACTTGGTTCCAAAATTGTTTAAGTTTTCCTTCCTCCTTTTTCCCCTCTCCATTAATTCGTATACTCCATTTCCAATGACCTTCTTAACTATGTAAGGTCCATCCCATACGTTCTTCTTTATTCCATTTCCACTTTTCTGGTAGGGGGGTATTTGTCTCAATACTAGCTCTCCTATCTTGAATTCGTTCTTTTTGACGCACTTGCTAGGTTCGTCCTCTTGTGCGGTGGTTGTCGCCGTAGCAGAAGTCTTGTTTATTTCTACGCCCTTGTTCACAACATCGACCATCAACCTTTAACTTCGCTTGCCTTCATGTATTTCCCTCTTCCAATATCTTCGCTTGCTCATGTGTTCTTCACTTTTGTCAACATCAATCTCATGACAGGGTTTTCCCTCATTTGGATCTCCTCTTATTATTCCAATGCCTTGAGGTAATGGAAATTTGATGCATTGATGAAAAGTTGAAGCCACTCCAAGGATGTTGTGTAACCATGGCTTGCCTATCAAGGCATTGTATGGAGACTCTACATCAACCACGCAGAATATTATTTCTGTGGTTATGGTTTTGAGAGGTATTCGCATTGTTATTTCTCCTTTTGGTTTATTGGTCGATCCATTGTAACCATAAATCTTGTAAGTTGAAGGGATAAGGTCATCGTCTCTGCCGCCCATAGTCTTGTAAGTATGGTAAAAAAATATATCCACTGATCTTCCAGGATCTATCAGTATTCTGTTTATTGCCCATGCGTCTGCGTCATTATCTTCTTCTTCTTCTTCTTCATTCTTTGCTTTTGGGTTAATCTCCAATTTGACAACTAATGGACTCTCATGCAATTCTCCGCTTCCTAGTGCTTCTTATGCGTTGAAAGAGATTGGTTGTCTCTGCCAATCTTTCAGTGGTGATATCTTTTCCAAGTTGAGTATCTCTTTTCCGTCATTGTCTCTTGCATGCACTCGACTTAGGACATTATCGTGGAAATCTTCTATGCTTCTGAACGAGTGTATTATTGAGTTACAGTAAAAGTTCCTGGCATTCGCTCCTACTGCAATCAAATATGTCTTCCTTCCAGCTTCTACTCCTGATGCCTACCCTTCTGGTGGTGGTGGTAAATTCTGTTGTTGTGGGACTAAAAAATGGTTTAATTTCCCCTGATCTATCATTCTTAGTATGATCTTTCGCACATTTCGACAATTACTTGTGGTGTGACCGTGGAACCGATGATAAGCACAAAACTCTCTGCTTCTTCTTCCTAGTGGTGGCTCATGACCTATCTTTGATGGTTATGGTATGTCTTCCATTAAGATTACCGCCTCCCAGATTTTGTCTATTACGGTATTTAGATGCGACATTTTATTTCTTCCCAGACTGTTCTATTTCCTGTTGGGCCTTGATTATAGTATCGCTTCTGCCCCCATGTCCTTTTGCTTGATTATCTAGCCTTGTAATCTTATTATTTCCTGCATTGTTGTTATATTGTCTTTCTCTAAGTTCTCTTTCAGACATTTCTTGATCTATACTGCTCATGGCGACTTGCTTTTGCTTATCTTCCATTACCATCTTCTCATGACTTCCTTGGGATGTGCTTGCAACTGCATTTGTTATCTTTGGGAGTAAGCTTGCATTCCCTTCTTTTGCGTTTGTAACCACAACTGGATAAGATTCCATTTCTTTTTCTTTTCTTCGAGAGCGATGTACTCTTCCTGGTACTCGTGCAGCTCTGTCATTGTTATGGTATCCTTTACCCTGAATATCTGTGTATATAACAGATCTGTTGGAAAAAGTGCGTTAATGAAAGCTAATATGAGATTCCTTTCATCCACTCTCCCTGCCATTTCACTACACATGGTTCTCCAATGCGTGGTTAAGTGTCGCAAGCCCTCATTGATCGTTCTGTGCAAGCTGAATACCTTCTCTATTCCTGGTTGTAACATGTTGTTACTGATGTATGATCCTAAGAAGATGCTATGTAAATGATTGAATGATGTTATTGTTCCCATTGGCAATCCCTCAAACCATTGTAAAGCTTCTCCTGTTAGACTGGCAGGAAAATACTTGCATAAGACCGCATCATTATCTTCCCATTGTAACAGAGATCTGTTGTACGCCTTTATATGTTGCACTGCACAAGTGCTTTCATCAAAAATATTAGTAAATACAGGTAAAGTGCATTTAGTTGGTATTCCTTCCATTTGTATCTGCCGTGCGAATGGTGTTTTTCCTGCTTCTTCTATGGCTTCATCTAATTGTCGTCTACCTCCATCTCTCCGTGTCGTCATCATCGCTCCCACTTCTGCTAATTCACTCAAGATTGCTTCATTCATTATTGGGTTTGCGTCTTTCCGCACAGGTCTTTTTAGCTGTGCTTCCCTTAGTCTATTGTCATGCCTATTTTGACGCATCGCCTCTTGTAGTTCTCTTTCTTCCGCCTCTTCTCTTCTTCTTCTTCGTATGTCCCTTTCATTCCTTTCATGTCTTCCCCGGATCTGTGCATCAATGTTTATTTCCTTTTCTTCTTCGCGCTCTCGTTGATTTCGCAACATTTCTCTACCATGTAGTATCATCCTCCCTCGTTCTTCATCAGTTTCGTCTTCCTGATCATGATGTACGCGGTTATGTTCACCGTGCCGCTCATTGCGATCGCCTCTGCGGTTTTCTTGTGTGTGATAATTTTCACCTTGTTGTACGTATCGATCGTCGAGTGGCTGCCATTCTATGCGATGATGACCGTGCTCATCCCGCATATTATCACCTACCTGAAAATTTTGAACAATGTTGTTATCTAAGAGCTGCTCATGTCTAACATCCCTGCGGCTAGATCGACTACGTCTTGACGTGCTCCTACTTGTCCTTGACCTTGAAATTTCACGTATGGTACTTCGTGACCTTTATTCTTGTAATCTGTTATTCTCTTCTCTTAGCTCATCATTCTGACGCGTCAAATTCGCGCATGCTTCTTATTCTCTCCTTCTTTCTGCGACTAATCTTTGTCGGAGCTCCTTTATGGTCATGTTCTCTTCATTTTCTCTTATTAGTCCTTCCTCACCAGTTATTTTCTCATTTTCTTCCGTCGTATCTGTATCTGTAGTGTGGACACTTACCGCATCATAATTGGTGGTGTTGTTCTCCGCCTGTTCGCATTGGATCTGAGTTTGGACTTGCGTTCCTTGATTGTTCCTTTCCCCCATCCTTGATGATTCGGCAATCTCGCTTCTTCTTCTTCCTGCGATTCTTCTGCTCCTCCTAGTCGCTATCACTTGTTCTGCTGTAAATGCTTGTCTCACCATCTGTTTTACCTGGAACAATATTTTCTCTTGACAAAGGAAAAAGTACTCTTCAATGAACCGAAAATGTTACTAATGAAAATAATTTTTCTGAGGTGAAAACTTTTGTTTTTGTTTTTCAGATCTAAACCTCCAAAACTGTCAAAGATAGTTAATAGAGCGTAGAAAAACGATGAAAATTTTTGAGCGTTTTTTGAAAGAATTTCACCAACAGGGTATATCATCCGAGCTGTTTCCTAGCGCCAAAATGTAGTTACAGGAAATCCTACAACCACACCCTATTGATAATCTAAGAAGTAATCTAAGAAACCATGATGAAATACTCAAAATCTTTTATTGAATCTTAGAAAAAGTACAAAGATGATGAGGGAAAACCCTAACTTGGAAAACAAATAACTCTCTCTCTCTCCTAAATATCTTATCTCAGCTTACCCCAAATGATCCCCCCTCTACAAAGGTGTTTGGTTCCTTATATAGGAGTTTACATAGTGGAGGACAGCTAATAAAGCCCTAATTTCGGATCTGACGTGCGTCAATGTCGCGTAGACTTTATCATTGCCGCACGATTTCTTCACTGCCGCACAGTTCTTCACACTATTATCGTGACTAATTGACATCATCCGGCTCGTCATCTTGGATGTGCTTTATGCGTTCGTATTCGCTTACTATTTATAGGAGTTATTTCGCATGCTAAATAAGTGTGTGGTATTTTGTACCCACATTAGTAAGATTGAAAATAATTATAAACCCGTGACATCTTATCAAGCAGCTCATCACATTAACATTTTTGTTTCATTGAAAGCTCTTGGTGTCAAAAACAGCAGAAGAAGGCCGAAATATCAAGAGATTTTTTTTTGTTTTGAAAATGTTCAGCTAATGGTATTCGATTTTTCTAGTTGTTATGTTTTGAATGCTTAAAGAAATTCTAGACTCAAAGCGCTTCTACTAACATCGATCTTGTTTAGTGTTTTGTTACCTATTCAAAGAAATTCTAGACTCAAAGCGCTTCTACTAAAATCGATCTTGTTTAGTGTTTTGTTATCTATTCAAAGTAATTAAGAACGTACGCAAAATGGTGTGCAATGTTTTTTTGTTATCTTTTTCGTGCATGTATGCACTACTACTTGTGACATGAAACAAACGACACTTTCCCCTTTCAAAGCTCTGCAAATTGGTCTTACTTGAACTGGGCAATAGCCAGTAGGGACCTCGGTTCCCTAAACAGGTGATTAATTGAACACCTTCGGTAGATTGTTAATTCGTATATGCTCCCTTTCTTTTTTCTTTTTTTTGAAGAACTAAGGTTGAATCTTATAGTTCGGGGGACATGGTTAGTTAAAATATAGCTAAGCAGACTATCCATAGACGAACATACGTATACTTGTAATAAGAACCAAAGATTGTCGAGATTTCAAATGTTGGAAAAATCATTAACACCAATAAACAACAAGTGTGGGTATCATTACAGAACCTTTCTTGGTACTACTCCAGGCATGCTCATTGATATATACATTAATATCATACGTATAACGAAATTAATTAAATCGATATTATTCAGTCCATTAGGTGCCACACTAGTTCTGAAGCATGGTTGGAACGATGCACAGACAGCGCCTAAGATAAAGGAAGTGCCACCACATGAATATGTTCCCCTCTTGTACCTTGTAGTTTATGGTATAAAAGGAGCACCAGCTGAACTTTACCTTCATCAAAATAAAATACTACATCAACTTGTATAGCTTAAACTTTCTTCATCTTCTAAAAAATCTCAAGATGTCTTCTTCAAACAAAGTTACTTGCCACACTCGCTCCATCAGTTTGCCTACCAGATCTCACCCTCTAGCTGCTGCAGTAGAGGAACAACTGTACAACTTGAGATCTTCAGATCTTACCTCATCCATCTCCAACAACTTGCTTGCTCTAAAGGAATTGTACGCCTGTGTTGAAGATTTTCTTTCAACCAAAGAAGGAAAATGCTTAGACGCAGTCTTGGACGGATCTGTAATGCTATTGGATGTTTGTGGAACTATCAAGGATGTTTTGTCACAGAAGCAATCTGCCCAGGATCTTCAGTCATCTATTCGAAGGAGTTCAAATGAATTTGACGTATACATGACCTCTAGAAAGAAAGTCTGCAAAGTCATTCAAAAATGCCTTTCAGATCTTAAGAAAAACACCAACAAGAACAATGATCTAGTCACTGACATCCTAACAGAAGTTGAAGCTACTACTCTTGCAGTTTTTGAATCTGTCTTGTCTTTCCTATCTGCACCAAAGCAAAGGTCACTAATCTCAAAGTTGACTACCAAAACTGCAACCCAACAAGTTGTCAATGAAGTAACCAAGGTCGATCTCGCATTAAAATCCAAAGTCATTGAAGCAAAAGAAATGCAGAAGCCATTGGCTGCTCTTGAGATGAACCTTCAAGAACTTGAAGATGGATTAGAATCCGTCTTTCGGTGTTTGATCAAGAACCGAGTCTCACTTCTTAACATTCTGAACCAATAGATCCTTAGATATATTCAACTCCCATTGGTATTTTCCGCCTTTTATCAGGAAATTCCCCATGGAAATTTTACTGTACATACTGTATACAAAAGAAAAACAAAGTATATTAATACAAGAAATCACTTTTTACTCGAAACAATTGTCTCAAATTTACATTATTATCTTCTTTTGTTGTGTTTGTGCAAATTTACTTTTGGTAACTATACGTCCCATCATTAAGGCGCACGAATTATGCTTTAATTCAGGTCCAGAATGATTAAGGAATCATTGACCATTGATTATTATACCAAATGAGCATGTGAAGATACTAATTTTTAGAGCTACCAAGGGAACATATGCACAGAACATGAAGTTGTCAAGATTCCATATGTTCGTAAATTCAGATCTTCGACACCAAACCGTGTGTGTGGCCTTTCAATTATGCACATAATATCATATATTACACAGTGCATAGAGCTCTGCCAGCGAATTAAGTTCCGGATAGAATCTCAAAGAAATGGCTTCTGCATATCTTGAAGAGAGGTGACAAAGGGAATCATACAAAATCGCGTTTTTGCAAGGTCAATGCTTAAGGTTCTTAATGACAGGTAATAAATGGTAGATGCACAAACAACGCCACTCAAGGACATACATAAATATTAGCATGTACAGAGATTTCAGCTATGACAAAGAGAGACAATATATGAAAGATGCTTACATGGAAATATACTGCTCTTCATTCAGTACGTACTTCAAATTTCATATGATTCATTGTGTCATCGTTAACATGAACAACCAGCAGACATGGGCGATAACTACGATAGTTCCACCACATGACAACCTGAAAGAAGTGACCATCAATGCATGATAGAGCTTCAATAAGATTCCTGATCGTTTCCCTTTAGCTTTGTACATATACATAAACTGCTTCGCCAATAACCCATTCATCAACAAAAAATAAATTCACTTGTATTGTAGGTACAGAAAATATCTTCACCATGTGTAGGTCTACGAAGAAACGAAATCGATGATCAGATCTTGTTAGAAGATATTATTACCAAATATCGAGATAAAGCATTTATTAAGATACCTGATAGGTCAAATCATATGACAAAAAAGTACAATGGAACTTCTGAGGAAATGGATGTTACGAAGTAGTAGTGGCGAAATAAAAATTAAACGAAGATGGATTGCGAATTAATAACAATGAAGTAAATAAAGAACTTAACGAAAAAAATGATTCGTCCCAAGAAGAGTATCGAAGCTAAGAAATACGATATCGAACGAAGATAAATTGTTGAGCAAGAAATGAGGATAGCTGTACAGACAAGAGGCCGGGGTTATCACCGAAATAGTAGTAACATTTGTAATGAAAATTGAAGTAGCGAAGTAAAAGGTGAAATAACGTGAATTGTGTAAATATTGGCGAAGTAAGTATGAGTTGTATTCCACTTCACTGAATGCCTATATAAGGAATCCTTAGGGCATTGAAATAGGGGTTGAGTAATTTTGTATGGTGAGAGTTATGTTACGAGAGTTGTTCCTTAGATTTCATATTAGGGTTTGGGTTGTAAACTTAAGAAATTATTAATAAGATCATCAATAAAGTTTCACTTCTTCTTTGAATTTAATACAATGTCTTAGCTTAGTTTCTATTTAGATAATTTGGGTGTGCTATAGGAATTCCTGCAGTTACATTTTGGCGTCCAGAAACAGGGAGTGAGAAAGAGGGTTCACCCCACCATATATCTTCAAATAAAATCGGTTTAAGTTCATATCTTATGATTTCGTGATAAACTCTTTACTCTTTAGTTTTGATAGCTTTTCTTCATGAAAATTTGATTTTCATATCTCTTGTTTGGATTTTCATTAAGTTTTAAAGTTTTATTTATCCTCCGCTTTTGAGATCTAGAGTATATTAAGATTTTTGTAGTACTTCGAAAGTTTTATTGAGATTATCATTATTGAGAGGTGTCGGATTTGAGAAAAGAAGTTTATCTAAAGTATTATAGACAATACGGTTTTATTGTTCTTCATCAGTTGGTTTTCTAAGTAACTCAGTGAGTTGAATAACTCGGAGTTGGTATTATTGATCATAGTGTGGTTAAAAGTTGGCAATAGAATCATCGAATGACGAGAGCTGCAGGAAGAGATAAGAATATAATAGCTTCAAGAAGAAGTAAGCGTGTTGAAGAAAGGCAGAGAGAAAGAATGGAAACAAGAGAAACCTTGGAAACAAGGGAAGTAAGGTTGACCGCGGGAGAAACTTCAGTTGCAGGAAAAAGGCGTGGTGCAATCCAACAACAAAATATCAACCCTAACAGAGATAATTATCGAGAAGGATCATTTCACACAACTGATACCGAAACTACAGAAGACGAAGAACAAACTCACGAAGGAGTGGAGGAAAATATTGATGAAGAGAATATGACAATTGAGCAGCTGAGGGAAAGACTTCGTCAGGAAAGGGAAAGGGAGAGATATTTGGTGGAGCAGCGAATAAGACTCGCCAGACAGAATGCAGACTTGACGCAGGAAAACTATATGCTCAATGAAGAAAGGTCAAACAACGATTCACAAACAAGAACTGGTGATTCTGAGTCAAGGAAAAGTAGGATATCGTCAAGAACATGACATTTGCACACAAGGGATGATGATGAAGAAAAAAAAGGGTGAAGAAGATGACGATATCGAGAGTCTAGCGAATAAAGAAACTTGCGAAGAGCAATAGAAGAAACTAGAAGAGAGGCAGAAATGAGAGGGACGGAAATAAGAGCAAGACAAGAGGAAGAAGCGAGGTACACTAATGGAGAGAGGCAACCCAACGAAGGGAATTTAAACCGCATGGTGTTGAATGAGTTGCGAGATATGAGAATATTAATAAATAATTCACGAGGAGGAGGAAGGATGCAACTGGCGGAGGCAATCGAGGAAGCAAGGAAATCACCTTTTACTTATGAGATTTTGCATGCGAGGATTCCTGCGAAGTGTACAATGCCAGTGTTCGGAAGCATATTTAGCGGGACAAAAAGTGCGGTATAGCATCTTAAGAAGTATACTATCTCATTGTTTCAGTGGGGACGTGACGATGCTGTCATGTGCAAGTACTTCCCAGCGAGTTTGGCGGGAGAAGCTTTAGCATGGTTTGATGGCTTACCAAAGGGATCCATCTCATCCTTCTAGAAGTTACAAAGGGTATTTCTGGAGACATACATAAGCAATAATCTATTGAAGCCTGGGATCGAGACATTATTTAACTTGAAGCGAAGACCCAATGAAAGTTTGCGAAGTCTGGTAACGAGGTGGAGGACAATCTGTAGTGAGATCGTTGGAAGGGTAGAAGAGAGAAATTTTATTCTTGCTTTCGTGAATGCTATCTTCGCAACTGATCTTTTATACACTCATATATTTAAATTGAAAGAAACGATACAAATAAAGGAGTTGTGCGAGTACCAGGAGGAGTACATCACCTTGGAAGAAAAGAAGAGAGAGATGAATATGAGCGTGATCCCGTCAAATGAAGGAGCTTCGCGACTTCTCCTACGAAAAACCAATACGGTGGAAGATGTTTATAAGTTTGAGAGAGGCGAGCCCTCAAACCCAAATCAGTCGAAGCTTGTTGCGGTATCAAGTGGGGATGAAGAATGCATCAACCGAAATCAAGGAAGAAGATACGAAGAACCAAGAGGGATGAACTATGATCAGTGAGGAAATTAATCGGGTGGTCTGCGAGGGAATTACTCGGGAGATTAGCGAAGGAATTACCAGAATCATCGATTTGGTGAGCGAAGACCCAATGCTCCAATGTTTGAAGATGTAAAGATCCCTCGATTAACACCACAGTGGAGAGAATCTGGGAAGCAGTTATTTTAACAGTTAAAATTCCTATACATCATAATTTAGGGATAAAACCCCCACCAGGAAGGAGGATCAACGAGTTCTGCAGATATCATCGTTTTCATAGCCACAGTACAAATGACTGCAGGAACATTTAGCGAATCATACTTCGTATAATTGAACAAGGGAAACTGAGCCATTTCTTGGAGAACCAAGCATTACCACCACCACCACCACAGCAACCCATTCAAGATCAAGCACAGCAAGCAGCACCATTGTACCGAATTGAGATAGAGAGAGATGATCGGCGCTTAAATTGTAATTCCATAATCCATTCAGCGAAGAGCATCGAGGATTTTTCATGATAATGTGTTAAGGAGGGTGCACAAAAGAGATTTCAGTGGAAACGAGATATTTAGTGTTGCAAATATGGAACCTCTAAAAGAATGGCAGAAGTGACCAATTACATTCTCGGCAGAAGATGCACCCGAATGAGGAATATGACACACTGATCCGCTAGTCGTAACCTTGTCCATGGGAAAACATTCTCACTGGGAAGTGGATATCACTAAGGAGAGAAAGATCTAGGAAGGATACTCGTAGACACAGGTAGTTCGGTGGATATCCTCTTATACTATGCATTTAAGACCGTGGGATACACAAATTCTGATATTATACAGTCTACTTACAATATCTACGGATTTAACGGAGTTGCGTCAAGACCAAAAGGCGTATTAACCATGAGCATTCTTGTTGGAGAACTAGAAACCGAGGTCACATTTTGTGTTGTGAATGTAGACTCGCCTCGCCATACAATGCACTCATAGGAAGACCTTGGGTGCATGGGATAAAAGGAGTCGCGTCAACTTTCCATCAAGCTATTCGGTTTCCAATGCCAGCGGAATAGGGGAAATAAAGGGAGATGTCCAAGAGGCGAAGGATTACAACAAACGGGATGTCCAAAATTATGAAGAGGGAATAAAGAAAATGAAGGAGCAAAAGAAAAGGGTGATGGAAGCGAGAAAATCGGAAGAATTAATGGTGTATATGACCAAAGCTAAAGAAGGGTGCGATATCCCAAGTGAAATCCACGATAAGGGAGGAGATCCTTTATAGCAATTAAAGAAACCGTCCCCTCTCGGAGAACCAGCCATAAACTTTGCAGCAGTTGAGCCAACGAATGAGATATATTTAGGAACTAACGAAGAGCCAAAGATGGTAAATATTGGAACGAATATGGAAGTGAACAAAAAAGAAAGATTAATAAAAATATTGCGAGATTATCTAGATGTGTTTGCATGGGGAATGGATGAAATTCCAGGGATTGACCCATTAGTTGCATGTCACAAACTTGATATCAACCCAGCGATAAAACCAGTGAGGAAGCGCATCATGAAGATAACAACTACCTATCACGAGCAAATAGAGGCAGAACTCAAGAAGATAATCGATTCTGGTATCATAAGACCAGCGAAGTATCCAGACTGGATTGCAAATATAGTAGTAGTACCTAAGAAGAAATGGGGGGAGGTACACATACCCAGTAGGTGTACCCATGGGATCTGAGTTTGTGAATGACCAAGGTATGCATACCTGGTAATATGTACCCATGAAGCCTGGGGTTGTGGACTATCCATAGGTATGGATACCCGGTACGTGTACCTACCCAGTTTTGATTTAAGAAGATGCTTATAAACTGTTTTTACAAATATGTTTTGATTTTCTACAACTCTCATAAACACGTCTAACACAACTTTCTTCACTAAATCACTCTGTGTTTGTGGATCATGGTTTAACTATTGAGTGTTATTGATCATTGTTTATCTTTGTATGTTCAATAGGCATAGTTTCCAAAAAGAACCATCATCGTACATGGTTCTAGAAACCTGTAGTGTATATTATTATGTGTAGTTTCAAGGAAGACTTCTCACATGTTTTACTTGGATTCATCATAAAAGTTTCGTTTAAAATGAGAAAGAGTTTTCTTGAATCTCAAGTTATCTTAACTTAAATACAAAGCTACCTAAAGCCTTGAAATTCTATAAATAAAGAGACTCATGCAACATGATTTCTCAATCCTTGGCATTCTTGCGTCCTCGTTGCTTGCCAGAGTCATCCTCAATAACCTAGGTTCTTCGTAAACTGTTAGAGCACTGCTCAGTCGAACTCGCAAGCATTGCTATCTCAAGCTTGTTTGTTAAGTTTAGTTGCCAAAACTATAAGTCTTGATTTCTAGTCTACTTATAGCTAAGTCTTGGATTAGGATAGAAAGTGTAGTTGAGCTTTAGACTTCACGGCATTCATCGAATGAAGACGAAGAACTACTCAAGGGAACTTTTGGAACTTCATTAACAAAAGGTATGTGGAGACTTGAACTCATCTATCACTCAAAAGTATATCTACTCTATCTCCTATTTGAGACAAAAAGTCGTATTGCTATATAGACTTCAATAATGACACATTTGGTATTTCGAGCCGAGTTTATCTCGCTTATCTATTTCTCGAAATATGTGTTGGTAAGCTTGCGTTTTAACCAAGTTCATCTTTTATTCTTGGCGAAAGTCAAAAGATGATCATGTAAAAATCGCCTTATAACATCTTACATGATTTGTGTGAGACAATCATTTGATGTAGACTCGGAATGTTTCGTATTGATCATTCGATCACTTGAAAATTACTTTGAAGCTAATAGTTTGTGTGAGACAGCTATTGTCGTCTTCCAAAAATGTTTTAATGGTTGAAATTATGGTTTAGAATATGTAACCATGATTGTATATAAAGATAGTGTGTATTCACATTTGTGTAAAGTCCAAAACCGGGAACCATGGTATGCGTACCCGTACACGTACTAGTTGGTTGTTGGAAGTCCGAAAACTAAGTATGTGTACCCGTACGCGTACTGGCGGAAGTTCAAGTTCCATGAATTTTATGCTGGAGTTTGGAAGTGTGAAATGGTATGAGTACCCATACGCATATTTTGCGCAACCAAACTCAGTCCGGCTACTTAGGTATGCGTACCCGTTTGCATACTTAAGTAGGTTATGTTCTAAAATCGGTTTGTTCATGAACTAATACATTTATATAATAAGGAATGCAATCTTTTGCAAACCATGGCTATAATGTTCATGAAATGATTCGAGTGAATCAAAATCGATTATGCTTCAATTGTGTCTTGTATACTTTTATGAGAATATAAACAATTGAACAACTCTCTAACTAGTTTCATTTGAGTCATTTGAACTAGTTATGATAAAGATGAATAAGGTTGATATGAAAGTGCTCATATGGCTAACCATTGGTTAACTATTGTTGAACCAACTAAGTGTACACGTTTAGGTACGGTTACCTTTATCTAAATGATGGTACATTTCATTTGTGTATAACAAGCTAAGTTCGACCTAACGGTTGAAAGATATTAGCTTGAATCTAATCAGGTTTTCATCTAACGGTGAATATTGAATGCTTTGTTACCAAGGTAACATTGATTGCAAACCCTGATTTGATAATTATATAAAGGAGAACTCTCCTCCTCATCCACCAATATTGAGAACAACCCAGTCATCCAACAAACTCTAATGAATGCAACAAGAGATGCTAATGCTGAAAATACAGACTTTGAGAAGCAGGTAACTTACACATCTATTATTTTCGTTGGTTCTTTTTTCTTTTCTTTGCTTCCCATTTATTCTTTTCTTAGTACTTATTTTATTGTTTTAGCTATTCTTGTTATTCTCTTTTTTTTTACACATTCTTTTAAAATATGTTTTAACTGTTAATTACAACTTGATAGTTACTGGGATTATCCTCATTCACGGCATGAAGATTATTTCTTGGAATTTCCAAGGTTTCAAAAACAACTCTACTAGAAATCACTTAAGTGATTCAATAAGAACTCAAAAGCCTGATATCATATTCCTTTGTGAAACCAAAATCAGTCATGAAAAATGCAAACCTCTTCTTAATTTATTTATTTTTTGATAAACAAGGAACCTTTTCATTAATGGGATTTCAAGGTTACAATGAGTTTAAGATCGAAAATAAGAGAATACAAAGTCTACAAGAACATACCGTAAGACTACAATACCGAGAAATCCGACAAGAGAAAGAGAAGGATTACCGGAGTAAAAGAAATACAAGTATGAATAAGATACGATTAAATCGGAATAAGGATGGTTTTTCTCGGAATTAAATTCCAACCATTTAGTTTGTTTTTCTTCTTTAGAAAGAAGTGCTCCCAAAGTATGAGTGATTTGCTCAAATCTCTTGTATCTAGTGATGAAGCTTCCGTCGTCAAAAAGATAACCGGTGAAGATTTCGTCGCCGGATAAGTTAATGATAAAGATTACGATGAAGAGTTCATCGTCGGAGACAACAAAGATGAAAATTTCGTCATTGGAGAGCATCACTATTGATCTTAAAACCCAAACCAATAACCAAGAATCGCCATTAAAGCGAAGATAAACCTCAAAAGAGTAGATAAAACCACCAAAATGGTGTAGATAAGTAGAAACCATAATAAAAACTAAACTAATCTACTAACTAACCTAGAATGCAAGGAATAATGAATAGATTTTCTCAGATCTAGTCCAAAAATGGACTAGATCTGTGCAGAGAAGGGTTGTTTTTGATAGTTTTGTTTGGAGAAGAACGAGGAGTGAGTGAGAGGAGAGAGAGAGAGTGTAAACCTCTTCTTACACAATATCAATACCAAAATCATGCTTATATAGAGCCTGAAGGTCTTTCTGGAGGTTTAGTTTTATTATGAAAAAATGGCTTCACTTGTGATATTGTAGACTCTTCTTTGAACATGTTAAATGTTGCCTTACATTATTGAAAAAGCGGGGGTACAACAACCTCACCCAATATTTCGCTTAGCAATCTGTATGGACTAACTCCAATATACTTTCAAGAGAATCAACTAGACAGTCAGACTCAATCTTAATAAAAAGTATATCACAGAGTTATATCTCAATTTCTCGATTCAATCCGTAATCAAACAAATAGAAATTTGCGAGTCTGATTGAATACGAGAGAAATAACTTGAACGATACCAAAGACCAATGTTCAAGGATCAATCAATTTCAATCAACAACCAAAGGTTGGATTTACCAATTGATCGATTCAACGCACAACCTCTGATATTTCAATTATATACCATAATATTATGCGGAAAAGAAATAACACAGACACCAGAAGTTTTGTTAACGAGGAAACCGAAAATGCAGAAAAACCCCGGGACCTAGTCCGGATTTGAACACCACACTGTATTAAGCCGCTACAGACACTAGCCCACTAAAAAACTAACTTCGGTCTTGACTGTAGTTGAACCCCAATCAACTACACCACGCTCCTTACGTCTTTGATCCCAGCAGGATACTACGCACTTGATTCCCTTAGCTGATCTCAACCACAACTAAGAGTTGCTACGACCCAAAGTTGAAGACTTGATAAACAAATCTGTCTCACACAGAAAAGTCTATTGAATAGATAAATCTGTCCCCACAGATATACCTATGAGTTTTTGTTCCGTCTTTTGATAAATCAAGGTGAACAGGAACCAATTGATAACCTGGACTTATATTCCCGAAGAACAACCTAGTATTATCAATCACCTCACAATAATCTTAATCGTATGGTAGTGAAACAAGATATTATGGAATCACAAACGATGAGACGAAGATGTTTGTGACTACTTTTTATCTAGCCTATCGGAGATTAAATTTCGAGCAAATCTTAGAGAAGATAGTACTCAATCACGATAGAAAACAGCAAGATCAGAACACGCAACTATAGAGAAAATAGTTGGGTCTGGCTTCACAATCCCAATGAAGTCTTCAAGTCGTTAACCTACAGGGTTTCGTGAAAAACCTAATGTTAAAGGAGAATCGACTCTAGCTTATGAAACTAGTATCACACAGGAGGTGTGGGGATTAGGTTTTCAGTTTCTAGAGTTCTCCTTTATATAGATTTCAAATCAGGGTTTGCAATCTAAGTTACCTTGGTAACAAAGCATTCAATATTCACCGTTAGATGAAAACCTGATTAGATTTAATCTAATATCCTTCAACCGTTAGATCGAACTTAGCTTGTTATACACAAATGAAATGCACCTTCATTTAGGTTTTGGTAACCGTACCTAAACGTGTACACTTAGTTGGTTCAACAATAGTTAACAAATGGTTAGCCATATGAGAACTTTCATATCAACCTTATTCATCTTCACCATAACTAGTTCAAGTGACTCAAATGAACTTGTTAGAGAGTTTTTCAATTGCTTAGATATCATAGAAGTATACAAGACAAAGTCGAAGCAAAATCGATTTTGATTCACTCGAATCAACTCATGAACATTATAGCCACGGTTTGCAAAGATTGCATTCCTTATTATATAAATGTTTTAGTTCATGAACAAACCGATTTTAGAAAGTAACCTTCTTAGGTATGCAAACGGGTATGCATACTTAAGTGACCGGCTTGAGTTTGTTTTCACTTCCAAACTCCAACAGAAATTCACGGACGTGAACTTTCTGCCAGTATGCATACCGGTACGCATACTTACCTGGATTTCCAACAACCGCCAGTACGCGTACGGGTACGCATACTTTAGGTTCCCGGTTTTGGACTTTTACACAAATGTGAGAACATACATCACAGCTGTGCAGGCTGCTAGACACATGGTGGAACCTGCAAAAACAGAAGTAGAATTTCCAGTGGGCAAAGAGAAATCCACATTATCCTCTAAGATGGTTGAAGTTTCTTCTGGAAGAATAACAAGATTGATGAACGTATTGTTACAATTATCAAAATCAGTATTTTCACAGAAGAGTGTAACATTTGATTTGTCGTCTTCATTAGAATCATAATGGTCAGACATTTCATCAAGAGTTGCAGCAAGACCTTTGTTTCCAATGTACTTTCTACGATTTGGACACTCATTTGAAAAATGACCAAAACCTTTACACTTGAAGCACTGTGGCATATCCTCGTCATCAGTATCATCAGTATCCCTGTTTTTAGGAGGAACACGATTATGGGGTTTAACTGATGACTTAGGTTTGTCTCTAGTGAACCATTTACTTCTCTTCAAAAGAAGGTCTCTAAACTGTCTTGTGATAAATGAGACTGACTTGTCAAGATCTTCATCTGAAGAATCATTCTCAGAAAGATCATCATCATAGATGCCAACAATTTTACTTTCATTAAGCAATTTAGTGTTCTTTTGTGCTTTGAAAGCAACATCCTTTCCGAATTTGGATGTATGCTCATGATCAAAGATCTTTAACTTCCCAACCAGAGTATTTCTGGAAAGAGTTGCGAAATTATTTCCTTCAACGATGGCATGCTTCTTAGAATCGTATCTAGATGGCAGTGATCTGAGAATTTTCATCACAATGTCCTTTTCAGGAATAGTCTTACCTAATGCAAAAGATGCATTAACAATTTATGACACTTTGTGATTAAACTCATCAAATGACTCTTCATCTGCCATACGAAGGCTTTCCCAATCTGAACATAGGTTTTGAAGCCTAGCTTCCTTTTCAGAGGTATTCCCTTCAAATACAGTTTCTAAGATATCCCAGGCTTCTTTAGACTTTGTGAAAGTAGTCACATGATGCTGAAGATATGGGGTAATAGCATGTATGATAGTTTTTAAACCGTCGGAATTTTGCTTCGCAGCAAGGATTTCTTCTGGACTATATCTACCAATATCCTTAGGTATATATACATCGCCTTCTGTATTAACCGGAGGATCATCGCCATTAGCAACACGCACCCATGTTTGAAAGTCATGAGCTTGAAGAAAAGCATGCATAGAGATTTTCCACCATGAGTAGTTTGAGCCATCGAAGACTAGTGGTACGTTTATGGAGATAGAATTTCTGTCCATATAGTCAGATCGCTACAAACATAGACTTATGAGGTCTTAAACGTGTTTTCCTGCTCTGATACCAATTGAAAAAGCGGGGGTACAACAACCTCACCCAATATTTCGCTTAGCAATTTGTATGGACTAACTCCAATATACTTTCAAGAGAATAAACTAAACAGTCGGACTCAATCTTAATAAAAAGTATATCAAAGAGTTATATCTCAATTTCTCGATTCAATCCGCAATCAAACAAATAGAAATTTACGAGCCTGATTGAATACAAGAGAAATAACTTGAACGGTACCAAAGAACAATGTTCAAGGATCAATCAATTTCAATCATCAACCAAAGGTTGGATTTACCAATTGATCGATTCAACGCACAACCTCTGATATTTCAATTATATACCAAAATATTATGCGGAAAAGAAATAACACAGACACCAGAAGTTTTGTTAACGAGGAAACCGAAAATGCAGAAAAACCCCGGGACCTAGTCCGGATTTGAACACCACACTGTATTAAGCCGCTACAGACACTAGCCTACTCCAATTTAACTTCGGACTGGAATGTAGTTAAGCCCTAACTAATCTCGCACAGATCAAGGTACAGTCGCGTACCTTACGCCTCTGAATCCTAGCAGGACTATGCACATTTGATTCCCTTAGCTGATCTCACCCATAACTAAGAGTTGCTACGACCCAAAGTCGAAGACTTGATAAACGATTCTGTCTCACACATAAAATTCTATTGAATAGATAAATCTGTCTCCCAAAGAAATACCTAAGGGTTTTGTTCCGTCTTTTGATAAATCAAGGTGAACAGGAACCCATTGATACATCAGACTTATATTCCCGAAGAACATCCTAGTAATATCAATCACCTCAGAATAATCTTAATCGTATGGTAGCGAAACAAGATATTGTGGAATCACAAACGATGAAATGAAGATGTTTGTGACTACTTTTTATCTTGCCTATCGGAGATTAAATCTCGAGCAAATCTTTGAGAAGATAGTACTCAATCACGATAGAAAACAGCAATATCAGAACACACAACTATAGAGAAAATAGTTGGGTCTGGCTTCACAATCCCAATAAAGTCTTCAAGTCGTTGACCTACAGGGTTTCGTGAAAAACCTAAGTTTAAAGGAGAATCGACTCTAGCTTATGAAACTAGTATCACACAAGAGGTGTGGGGATTAGGTTTCCATTTTCTAGAGTTTTCCTTTATATAGATTTCAAATCAGGGTTTGCAATCTAAGTTACCTTGGTAACAAACCATTCAATATTCACCATTAGATGAAAACCTAATTAGATTCAAGCTAATATCCTTAAACCGTTAGATCGAACTTAGCTTGTTATACACAAATGAAATGCACCTTCATTTAGGTTTTGGTAACCGTACCAAAACGT
This sequence comes from Papaver atlanticum, assembly GCA_023531105.1. Lineage (NCBI taxonomy): Eukaryota > Viridiplantae > Streptophyta > Magnoliopsida > Ranunculales > Papaveraceae > Papaver > Papaver atlanticum. The sequence goes on along the minus strand of JAJJMB010007708.1, from coordinate 31,183,454 downwards.
GTACACTTAGTTGGTTCAACCATAGTTAACCAATGGTTAGCCATATGAGCACTTTCATATCAACCTTATTCATCTTCACCATAACTAGTTCAAGTGACTCAAATGAACTTGTTAGAGAGTTTTTCAATTGCTTAGATATCATAGAAGTATACAAGACAAAATCTAAGCAAAATCGATTTTGATTCACTCGAATCAACTCATGAACATTATAGCCACGGTTTGCAAATATTGCATTCCTTATTATGTAAATGTTTTAGTTCATAAACAAACAGATTTTAGAAAGTAACCTTCTTAGGTATGCAAACGGGTACGCATACTTAAGTGACCGGATTGAGTTTGTTTTCATTTCAAACTCCAGCAGAAATTCACGGACGTGAACTTTCCGCCAGTATGCGTATGGGTACGCATACTTACCTGGATTTCCAACAACCGTCGGTACGCGTACGGGTACGCATACTTTAGGTTCCCGGTTTTGGACTTTACACAAATGTGAGAACACACTATGTTTATATGCGAACATTGTTACTTTATATAAACTCTCATTTCAATCATTGAAACTTTCTTAGAGGATGTTATAATAGTTGTTAACCACAAACTATTTTCATCAAAGCGATTTTCAAGTTATTGAAATAATCAACATGACTTTCGTAACGAGTAAAGATGAACTAGGCTAAAGCGAAAGCTTACCAACACATATTTCGAGAAATAGATAAGCGAGATAAACTCGGCTCGAAATAGCAAATGTGTATAATTGAAGTCTATATAGCAATACGACTTTTGTCTCAAAATAGGAGATAGAATAGATAGACTTTTGAGTGATAGATAAGTTCAAGTCTCCACATACCTTTTGTTGATGAACTTCCACAAGTTCCCTTGAGTATCTCTTCGTCTTCATTCGATGAACGCCGTGGAGTCTAGAGCTCAACTACACTTACTATCCTAGTCTTAGACTTATCTATAAGTGGACTAGAAATCAAGACTTATAGTTTTGTCAACTAAACTTGACAAACAAGCTCTAGATAGCAATGCTTGCGAGTTCGACCAAGCAATTTTCTCTGTAGTTGCATACCGGAACTTAAAACTCAGTTAAATACCGGAACTTGAAACTCACGCCAGTTGCATACCGGTATGCAGACTGAGTTCCTAGACTTTCATAACCCAACAAGTACGCATACGAGTATGCCTACTATGGTTCCCGTACTTGGAATATCTTACAACAGTTAGCATACTAGTACGCATAATGTGTTATATCCAATCATGGTTATTTGTTCTAAAATCCCATTTCAATCATTGAAACATTCTTAGAAGACGACAATAGCTGTCTCACACAAACTATTAGCTTCGCAGCAATTTTCAAGTGATCGAATGATCAATACGAAACATTCCGAGTCTACATTAAATGATTGTCTCGCACAAATCATGTAAGATGTTACAAGGCGATTTTCACATGATCATCTTTTGACTTTCGTCAAGAATATAAGATGAACTTGGCTAAAGCGAAAGCTTACCAACACATATTTCGAGAAATATTTAAGCGAGTTAAACTCAGCTCGAAATATCCAATGTGTATAATCGAAGTCTATATAGCTATACGACTTTTGTCTCAAATAGGAGATAGAGTAGATATAATTTTGAGTGATAGATGAGTTCAAGTCTCCACATACCTTTTGTTGATGAAGTTCAACAGGATCCCCTTAGTAGTTCTTCGTCTTCAATCGATGAACGCCGTGAAGTCTAAAGCTCAATTACACTTTCTATCCTAATTCGATACTTAGCTATAAGTAGACTAGAAATCAAGACTTATAGTTTTGGCAACTAAACTTGACAACAAGCTTGAGATAGCAACGCTTGCGAGTTTGACCGAGCAGTGCTATAACAATCTCCCTCTTTGTCAATTTTAGTGACAAAACTATCAATACATATGGATTACATAAATAAACTTTGTAGCTTCTCATCCAAATGATTGATTTCCTTGGTTCTTCAACATTACTCGAAATCTTCGTCACTTCCAAGTACTCTAGTGATTCTGAACGTGTTAGCATCATAGTTGTTGAAGATCTGTAGTTATAACAATGAGAAAACAATAGCTCTCAATCATTGTTATACAGTGTCATAGTATCATTACACAACATCAAAGTCCAATTGTATCATAACTTTGACAACAATACTATGGTGATATGTATCACTCCCCCTTAGTAAATACATCATCTCACATGAAAATCACTCCCCCTTACATAATGATCCGTAAACCATATGTATTTGTAGTGTGAACTACACATTAATTCTCCCCCTTTTTTCAATATAAATTGGCAAAGGTACGAAAACTAGTGGGATCATAATGAAATTATCATAGAGATACTTCATGACTAAAAGTGAATATATCAACCTTGTTTCGATGATTTCACATAGTCGAAACTTAGTGTATTTATCAAGGAGTTTATAAAGATACAAGAAAACTCCTACAATATTCCACAGCCGCACCCCCCACAAAAATTTGGTAATTAAGCACAAGTTCAATTAAGAAATCTCCCAGAGATAATGTCATTCCCGAAAGAACAACAAGAGCGACCTTAGTTTTACAAGAAAATAAGGATTTCTTTGGACATTAACAAATTACATGAGACATGAATTTATATCCAGAAAACTCAATTAAATTAACCACAAGAGAACCCATGATTAATTTAATTGGAAATGCTCAACATAAGAGAACTTACGGAGCCACATAGTACTTTCACATAGAAGTGGAAAATTAGAAAATCAATACTGCGGAATATTCAAAGATTCCTTCTATTTTTCATCAATATTTGCATAAAGACGTGTAATAGACTTAATCTTTGCAATGAAAAGTTCATCCTATCTTCCATCAATATTTGCATAATGACACCATAGGCTTAACTTTTGACATATATGGGACAATCATAGTTCACAGACGCAAACACACATATCCCATAAAAAAAATTGCAATATAAAAACCCAATAAAGATTAATACTGCAAAATCATCTTCCAAATAAACTTTAGAATTTAAATAAAAAAATCTAAAAACATTGCAAGATGAAAATCGTTGGCTATGTGTGCTCACAATAATTGTTATTCCAAACCCTAGTTATCCTTCTTAAAACAAAAGAATAAATTCTCATAAGAAGTTTCCTAGATATTAAGACCTTTGAAAAATTCTTTATCGTCCCCGAACTCCTTGTCGTCAACATCCATTGGAACATAAGGTTCATGAAGATAGGAGTCAATTCAAAGAAACCTTATTGATTGATGCCGAACCAGATCCTTCTAAATTTCAAGACTCCTAAAAACAATAGATTTCTAGTCTTCTGAATTTCAAGACTTCTGAATTTCAATACTTTTTTTTATGAGCCTTCTGAATTTGTTGTATCTCCTTTCTTGTTTCCTTCAACTCTTCAAGAACACCAGAAAACTTCTGAAGATTTGAAGGTACATCCCTTGGTTTTCTCACATTCCTCCTTTTTTTTTCAAGGAAGAGGGTACCGGAGATTTATCTTTTTCCTTCATGATTGATGGATTAACAATCATATTAACCCCTTTTCCATTAGAAGTCATAATACTTGGAGTCTCCATACAAATATAGGTTTGTGAGAGAAATTCACAAAGCAAACTTGTGATAAAAAGAGTTTTTCAAGGAAGGAAAAAGGAATGTAGGGTTATAGAACCTTTATACAAAGTAATTAGATTCACGTACGCAAAACTCACAACCCTAAAGAAGGCAGAATTGTCGACTTTACCCCTCTTTTAATGAACAAACATGGAAACCTCTTTTCAATACCAATCTAGGATATGAAAAGATCAACCGAAAACAAAAAGAAAAAGAAAATTAAAAAACTTTTTTTTTTCCTTAAGACCTGTAAGTGCTTAATTCTTGTCTCTTTGGGATCAGGCACTTGAGACAAGATGCACAGCCAACACAATTAAGTTGTGTTGGGGTGAACAATAATTTGTCCACCATGAACCTCTTGGAAAGAGTTCCTAAAATCCCCTTTCATAGAATTTTTAGACCGTGTTCTTTTCTGAATTGGTCTAACTTTTTCTTTAGAAATTAACTTCTTTGGAGAAGAGTTGAGTTTACATACCTCAGACGGCTTCTGAACAAGTTTAAGCTTGTTTGCTAATCGATTTGCTCTCCGTTGAAGTTTATTGTCATATCTTATTTTATGTTTGTACTTGTAACACTTAGAGAGTTCATGACCCGTAAAAGTACAATAAGAACATGTCAATGTGGAGGACGATTCAGACACCATAGCGGGGCAAGATGCTAGACAAATTGTGTTACCTGAAATATTAGAAAAAGGATTTCCAGTAGATAGAGAAAAATCCATTTACTCCTCCAAAATAGTTGAAAAGTTTCTCCAGGAAACATATTAAGATTGATATGAGTATTGCTACAATTATCAATATAAAAAATTTCAGCAAGGAGCACAACACTTGATTTTTCATCTTCATTTGAATCATAGTGATCAGACATTTCATCAAGAGTTGCAGCAAGACCTTTGTTCCCAGTTTATTTTCTACGATTTGGACACTCATTGGCAAAATGACCAAAACCTTTACACTTGAAGCACTGAGGCATATCCTCATCATCAGTATCGACTGTATCCCTGTTTTTAGGAGGAACACGATCATGAGGTTTAACTGGTGATCTAGGCTTATCTCTGACGAACTGTTTACTTCTCTTCAAAATAAGATCTCTAAACTGTCTTATGATCAGAGAAACTGAATTTTCAAGATCTTCATCTGATGAATCAGTCTCACTAGGATCATCCACAGAGTTGCCAACACATTTACTTTTGTCTAGTAATTTTGTGTTCTTTTATGCTTTGAAAGCAATATCCTTTCCAGATTTTGATGTATGCTCATGATCAAAGATCTTTAACTTCCTAACCAGAGTATTTTTGGATAAAGTATTAAGGTTATTTCCTTCAACGATGGCATGTTTCTTAGAATCGTATTTGGCTGGCAATGATCTGAGAATTTTCATCACAATGTCCTTTTCAGGAATAGTCTTACCCAATGCAAAAGATGCATTAAAAATTTCAAACACTTTGTGATTAAACTCATCAAATGAATCTTCATCAACCATATGAAGGTTTTCCCAATCAGAATTTAGGTTTTGAAGCCTATCTTCCTTTTCAGAGGCATTCCCTTCGAATACAGATTCTAAGATATCCCACGCATCTTTAGACCGAGTGCACGTAGTCACATGGTGCTAGAGATCTGGGGTAATGGCATGAATGATTTCATTTAAACCGTCATAATTTTGCTTTGCAGCGAGAATCTCTTTAGGTTCATATCTACCAATATCCTTTGCAATAGAAACACCGTCTACTGTAACCATCAGAGGATCATATCCATTAACAACATAAACCCATGATTGAAAATCACGCGCTTGAAGAAAGGCACGCATATCAATTTTCCACCATAAGTAATTTGAGCAATCGAAAAATGGTGGTACGTTTACTGAGATAGCACTTCTGTCCATAGAGTCAGATCGCTACAAACACATACTTATAAGGTCTTAAACGTGTTTGCCTTCTCTGATACCAATTGAAAAAGCGGGGGTCTAACAACCACACCCAATATTTCGATTAGCAATCTGTATGGACAAACTCCAATATAATTCCAAGAGAATCAACTAGACAGTCAGACTCAATCAATGGAAATATATCCAAGAGTTGTATCTCTGTTTCATAATGTAATCAACAAATCAAACAGATAGAAATCCGTGAGCCTGATTATTATGTGAAACAACTTGAACGGTACCAAAGACCAATATTCAAGTGTCAATCAATTTCAATCAACAACCAAAGTTTGGATTTCACAATTGATTGAACTATGCACAACCTGTGATATTTCAATTATATAAACAAATATAATGCGGAAAAAATATAACACAGACACCATAAGTTTTGTTAACAAGGAAACCGAAAATGCAGAAAAACCCCGGGACCTAGTCCATATTTGAACACCACACTGTATTAAGCCGCTACATACACTAGCCTACTCCAATTTAACTTCGGACTGGAATGTAGTTAAGACCTAACTAATCTAACACAGATCAAGGTACATTTGCGTACCTTACGCCTATGAATCCCAGCAGGACTCTGCGCACTTGATTCCCTTAGCTGATCTCACCCATAACTAAGAGTTGCTACGACCCAAAGTCGAAGACCTTATAAACCAATCTGTCTCACACATAAAAGTCTATTGAATAGATAAATCTGTCTCCCACAGAAATACCTAAGAGTTTTGTCCCGTCTTTTGATAAATCAAGGTGAACAGGAACCCATTGATACACCAGACTTATATTCCCGAAGAATATCCTAGTAATATCAATCACCTCACAATAATCTTAATCGTATGGTAGCGAAACAAGATATTGTGGAATCACAAACGATGAGACGAAGATGTTTGTGACTACTTTTTATCTTGCCTATCGGAGATTAAATCTCGAGCAAATCTTAGAGAAGATAGTACTCAATCACGATAGAAAACAGCAATATCAGAACACACAACTATAGAGAAAATAGTTGGGTCTGGCTTCAAAATCCCAATGAAGTCTTCAAGTCGTTGACCTATAGAGTTTCGTGAAAAACCTAAGTTTAAAGGAGAATCGACTCTAGTCGCAACTAGTATCACATAAGAGGTGTAGGGATTAGGTTTCCCAGTTGCTAGAGTTCTCCCTTATATAATCTTCAAATCAGGGTTTGCAATCAATGTTACCTTAGTAACAAAGCATTCAACATTCTCCGTTAGATAAAAACCTGATTAGACTCAAGCTAATATCTTTCAACCGTTAGATCGAACTTAGATTATTACACACAAATGAAAAGTGACTTCATTTAGATATGGGTAACCGTACCAAAACGTGTGCACTTTGTTAGCTCAGCAATAGTTAACCGAAGTTAGCCATATGAACACTTTCATATAAACCTTATTCATCTTAACCATAACTAGTTCAAATGACTCAAATGAAACTAGTTCTAGAGTTGTTCAATTGTTTATATTCTCATAGAAGTATACAATACACAATTGAAGCAAAATCGATTTTTATTCCCTCGAATCGATTCATGAACATTATAGCCACGGTTTGCAAAAGATTGCATTCCTTAATATATAAATGTATTAGTTCATGAACAAACCGATTTTAGAACATAACCTACTCAAGTATGCAAACGGGTACGCATACCTAAGTAGTCGGACTTAGTTTGGGTTCGCCAGTATGCGAACGGGTACGCATACCTTCCAAACTCAGTTAAATCCCGAAACTTGAAGCTCACGCCAGTACGCATACCTGTATGCATACTAAGTTCCCGTACTTCTATAAAACCAATCAGTACGCATACGGGTATGCATACCATGGTTCCCGGACATGGAATATCTTGCGACAGTTAGCATACAAGTACGTATATTGTGCTATATCCAATCATGGTTATTTGTTCTAAACTCCCATTTCAATCTTTGAAACATTCTTAGAAGGCGACAATAGCCGTCTCACACTAACTATTAGCTTCGAAGAAATTTTCAAGTGATCGAATGATCAATATGAAACATTCCGATCCTACATCAAATGACTGTCTCACACAAATCATGTAAGATGTTACAAGGCGATTTTCACATGATCATCTTTTGACTTTCTCCAAGAATATAAGATGAACTTGGCTAAAGCGAAAGCTTACCAACACATATTTCGAGAAATATGTAAGCGAGTTAAACTCAGCTCGAAACATCAAATGTGTATAATATAAAGTCTATATAGCTATACGACTTTTTTCTTAATAGGAGATAAAATAAAAATAGAATTCTAAGTGATAGATGAGTTCAAGTCTCCACATACCTTTTGTTGATGAAGTTCCACAAGCTCCCCTTAGTATTTCTTCGTCTTCAAAGATGAACGCCGTGAAGTATAATACTCAACTACACTTTCTATCCTAATCCGAGACTTAGCTATAAGTAGACTAGAAATCAAGACTTATAGTTTTGGCAACTAAACTTGACAACAAGCTTGAGATTGCAACGCTTGCGAGTTCGACCGAGCAATGCTCTAACAACAAGTACTTCCATACCAAGACAAACAGGAAAAAAGCAAGAAATAACATTGATTCTCTCAAAGATCACTCCAACAACTGGCTGCATTCTAGAGAAGAAATATCTCAGCATCTTACAAATCATTTCAAGGAAATAAGTACATATTCTAAACCAGTTCTTGAAGAGAGACTCTTTCTTCTTTTACCTACAATCATTACTGAGGCTGATAATTTACTTCTTACAAGCATTCCTTCAAATCAAGATATTTTCAACACTAAAGATCATGGAAAACTGAAGTGCTCCAAGACTTGAGGGTTTTCAAGAAGGTTTCTACAAGAGTCAGTGGGATATTGTAGGTACAGATGTTTGTTTGATGGTGACAAGATTTTTTCAATATAAACACATTCTCAAGAAAATTAATAAAACATACATTTCTGTTATACCTAATAAAAAGAAATCTATCACTGCTGCTGATTACAGACCAATTGGTCTCTGCAACACTTCTTATAAGATTATTTCAAAGATGTTAGTTAACAGAATGAAGCCATTAATGGAGAAAATCATATCTCCATACCAGGCAGCTTATGTCTCTGGCAGATTAATCAGTGACAACACAGTCATTGCTCAAGAAATCATTCATTCTATGAAGAAGAAAAAAGGAAAAACTGGCTGGATGGCTCTCAAATTGGACATGTCAAAAGCTTTTGACAGAATTGAATGGAGTTTTCTCATCAAGGTCTTAAAGTATTTTTGTTTTTGTGAAGACTTTTGTGATCTGATCTATCAATGCATAAGCACAACTTCTTTATATGTAATGCTTAATGGGTATCTGTGTGAAGAATTTCAACCCACAAGAGGAATTAGACAAGGTGATCCTCGTTCACCTTATCTCTTTATTCTTGCAATGGAATTTGTTTTAATACATCTCATCTCAGTACAATAGAATAACACCATTAAAGGTATTAAAGTGGTTGCTCACTCTCTAGCCATTAATCATCTACTCTTTGCAGATGATTGCTTGATATTTACTCAAGCAAATTTATCTATTGTGAATAATCTTCTTGAATTGTTACAAAATTTCATCTCTCAATCAGGTCAAGTTATAAACTTTGACAAATCCTTAGTTTATTTCAGTAAATATACTAATCCAGCTGTTGTAGATACTCTCACTCAAATTCTTGGAGTTAAAAGGATGACTTCTAAGGAAAGATATCTTGGTTCTCCACTTATACTTTGCCATTCCAAACAGAAAGCTTTTAAAGCTATTAAGGAAAACTTCATGAACAGGTATACAACTTGGTCTTCTACTTCTCTTACACAGGCAGAAAGAGCCACCATGATCAAGCATATGTTAAACTCTATCCCTATATACCAAATGGGTACTTTTAAGTTACCAGTTCAGCGCACTGACAAGCTTACTTCCATACAAAGAATTTTTCTGGGGGGTTATAGTTCTAACAGAGGTTCAAATCCTATAGGCTGGCAAAAAATCTGTAGGCCAAAAGAAACGGGTGGCTTAGCCTTTAGAGATTTGGAAATGTTGAAATTAGCATTGCTTACTAAATTGGCTTGGATACTTTGCACTGAAGCTAACTCTCTTTGGGCCCAAATAATGGAAAGCAAATACTTCAGAGTTGGTAACATTCTTAATCAGCAAATTGGAGCTAAAAAATGCTCCTATACCTGGAATGGCATTACAAAGGGATGAAAGTTGTCCAACAAAATAACTTCATGGAAGTGAATAATGGCAGATAAATGGATACCAGGTCGATCTACACCACCAACTCCAGTCAGTGGCTTGCACAGATTCTACCAAGATGTGGAAGAACTTATTATTCCTCATACAAGCTCTTGAAATATCAGTCTTCTTAATCAACTGTTTGATGAAGTTACTTGTAATAAAATTCAAAGCATTTTCATGGATATTTCTAAGGAAGGTGTGATGGTTTGGATGCGTGCCAAGGATGGAAAGTTCTCAGTCAAAAGCACGTACAATATGTTAACCAACTGTAGCCTGGTCACTCAAGTTAATGGTAGGGTTATTCAAGCTTCTGTCTGGAAAACTCATTGGCAAAGTAACATAGCATATAGGATCAAAATGTTTGCATAAAAATGCATGATATTCACTCTACAAGAGCAAAGCTTTCTTTTTAGAATCACAGTATGGATCCTCATTGTGCAATCTGTGGTGCTGCTGTTAAGACTATGAAGCACCTCTTGTTTGAATGTAGTCACTCTAAAGCTGTTTGGAAAGCTATGGACATCAATATTGAAGTTATCTCAGATTCTTTCAACAGTGTATCTGAATGGGTTGAAAGTTGGTTCTCGACGAGTTCTAGTCAGAATATTCCTAATGAGTTTTATACTCAAATGGTTGGGTCATGGATCTTGTGGAAAGACATATATGATTCGGCATTTCAGGGAGTTTTGCTTAACCCTATCAACTCTGCTCATAGAATTAAATAACATCTAAGATCACATTTTCACAATAATGACATTCATACCCCTTCTGTCTGTGAAATTTATATTTATCATTGGAAGCCACCTTAACAGAATGTTTACAAATTTAATGTAGATGCCTCTTTTGACTATGATTCTAATCAAGTTGGAACTGGGGTTGTACTCCGTAATCATTCAGGTACCTTCTCTGGAATCAAAGGAAACTTCTCAACTGGAATTCTAAATCCGGAAGCTGGAGAATGTATGGCAGTTCGTGAGGCTTTATTATGGGCTAAAGAGTTGGAGTTGCAGGACATCCACATTGAAGCTGATGTTAAATTAGTCATTCAATCAATAAAGGAAAATAATCTTTACATTCAATGGGAAAACAAAAGTATTCTCAAGGAAATTAAACATTTAAGTTTGCAGTTTAGTAGTTGTTTTTTTTCTTTTGTGAGCCGAGATGATAATTAGGTTGCAGATAGTGTTGCTAAATTTGTTAGGGAATCAACATTACCTGTTGTTCTTTCTAGTGATTTTCAGCCTCACATATGTAGTCTCCTGGCAAGAGACTTAAACATTTCTACAACTTAATAAAATCATTCTCTTTATAAAAAAATAATAATTAAGAAACTATGATTACGGGAATTTTCTTACATTTTTGGTTTTTTTATTGTTTTTACTAAAGACCAAACAAGGATATTTTTTTGAAAAAAAAAATCGAAAATAAGATAAAAATAGTAAAACTACTATAATTAATTATGGATTTCATATATTTAGTATCTTAATTGTGCTTTATTATCAGGGACGGAGCTAAGTGCATCCTAGGGGTGCCCCCCTGTTTTTTGTTAATTCATTAAACATCCCTTGATGTTCTTGTTATTTGGAAGAAAAATCCTTCAATAAGCCCCCCTAAAATATATATTTTATATATTAGCCCCCTTGTGAAAGATTTCTGGCCCCGTCCTTGTTTATTATAAAGATAAATTAAAAAATGGGATAAAAATATTTTCCCTATTAATCAATCAAATAAGAAAAAAATAGTAATGGGTTAGTTAAAATCGACTAAGTTATAAAGCATGTGTGAAAGTGAAAATCAACTATGGTTTTTGATTTTAGCTCTCTGGTGAAAGTTTAAGCATATGCTGCCTTGGTTAGTGTTGAACTAGCCATCAGTAAGAAACTGAAGCACATTATCATCGAAGACGACTTCCTCATTGTGACCAACTCTCTGAAATACAACAACTCCACTATTTCTTGGCGGAGCACTATTTCCAAAATTAAGGAAAAGATAAGCCAATTTTCTTTTATGGAGTTTCTTGGCTAATTAGCTTCATTAGAAATGCGGCTAATGTCATGGGTCATTTCTTAGCAGCACATGCTATTGAACACCATCTGTCTAATCAATGGTTGAATTTTCCTCTTTTTGTATTACTTACTTGTTAAATGTGTCTTCATTATGCTCAACCAAAAAAAAAAAGTTTTTGAAGAACCTAAAAGTATTAAAACACGTGTACAAAATAAATAAAATAAAACCAAAGTCCAAACATAGAGGATAGCTTCAGTCATTTCGACGCCTCTAGTCAAGATATCTCCCGGTAGGCCGGTACCACGTACTCTGGATGCCTGTCCCAAAGTAAAATGGAGCAGCCCAAAATAACATTTGCCTTCGTAGTCCACTTTTGATAAAGCTTCGATGATTACAAAGCCAAAGAAACCCAAACAGTCAGAGTCAAGAGGGGTCAATGAAATGAAATGAAAGAAACAATTAATGCAGACGAATCCAGAAGAATGTAGAAAAGTTTCTATTTTTGAGACTGGAGAAGCCATTAAATTTCTCCGGAGTTCCAATATTCTCTCGAACTTGAAGACGAAAAGATCACCAACACCATATAAGAACTTCTTTCTCGTGTAAGCTAAAGTAATCTCATACTGTATTTTCCTTGGTACATACACCACTCTTCTTTTTCGTATTCGTGTTTTTGAATTCGTCAAGAAGAAACTAATTAGTGGAATATGATTTAATATTTTTGATTAATTTGGTGTGATCAGTGATCTTAATCCATCACGTTTTTTTTTCTTTTTTGTGTTTAGCCCATCCCGGTCCGGATTCTTGGCTTCTTCCCTGAATTGGAAGTTGAAAGTTTTGGTGCATGCAAATATGGGTATGAACGACCTTCCATTAGACATTTCATTGAATATATTTTCTCGTTTGCCTATTGATTCAGTTTTAGATTCCAAACTCGTTTGCAAAAAATGGCGCAATCTCATAAAGAATCCATCCTTCGCTCAATTTCATCTTGCTCGACGTAAGTTATTGTTGCATAAATTTGACGAGGATCTCTCAACTAATGCAAGTGAGAATGTTGAATCGGGGTTCCTTTTGTTAGAAAAAATTAAAGATAAACCTATTGAGTGCAGACTTCACTATGTTGAATATGATGCAGATGCTGAGAAGAAGTCTTACAAAATTAAAAATAAAACGATCAACATTCCTCCCATTAATAACCAGACAAGGTTTGATTGGCAACTCGTCATGGTTAATTCATGCAATGGTTTGATTTGTTCTACAATGCGTCACCATCGTCTGAATGACCCTATATATATATGTAATCCTGTCACAAGAGAATACGTTTATCTTCCGAGATACACAAGTGGGGAGAAAATTGGTTCAGAATGTGTGCATAAGATGGTGAGTGGGTTTGGTTACAGTCCTTCAACCGATGAATATAAAGTTGTTAGAATCTACCACAAAGGTAATGCATGGTGGTTCCAGGTGTATATTCTTGGCAATGAGAGTAATAACTGGACGGAGGAAAAAGAAATTCCCTACCCTTTGTTTCGTAATGTTGGTTACGATTCAAAGGGTGTTCTAGTAAATGGAACGATACATTGGTTGGAGAAGGCATCAACAATAGTTGCCTTCAGCTTAGCCGATGAGGAATTCCAATATATAGCTTCACCACCTCTTGTAACAGACCGTACATCGTATGATCATAAGAGACTTTCTGTGCTTGGAGACAGGTTATGTCTTGTTCATCATACAGCCGCCCATTGGAAGGGTGATACGTATATCGGCATATGGTTATTAGAAAGGAACAATGGCATGAACATGCAACATAATGGTAATTGGAATAAGGAGTTTACTGTGCAGGTTCAACCTAGAATAGATCTTATTCCACTCGCTTTTACCAAGAAAGGGAAGGTTTTGTTTTGGCAGGATTGTAGATTTATCTCATGTTACGATCCAAAAACTGCCGTACTTGAAAAACTTAATAAGGTTGAAAATGATGATAAGGCCAATTTGAAATCTCATCAAGCAGCTCATCACATTAACAGCTTTATTTCACTGAAAGCTCTAGGTGTCAAAAACTGTAGGAGAAGACTCAAATAATATAAGGTTAAGTAAACTGAACGATGGCTAAGGATGTAACCATGAGATTTTGTGTTTTGAAAATGTTATTGTTTAGCTAATGATGTACGACTTTTCTTTTTGTTATGTTTTGAATGTTTAAAGAAAGTCTAGACTCATAGCTTATATGTCCTATAATCAATCTTGTTTTGCATTTTTGTTCTTTATCTTCCTTGGTATATCCATATCTTCCGTGCCTTCTATGCATTTGGTGTATTAGTTCACGATGATTGTGTTTGATTAGTCCCATGACTTGTAAATGTTGGTGCTAGCTATTTAGGCATGTCTTGTGAAAGATGTTCCCCCAGTAAAGATAAAGAGAGACTCGACACCATTGATCTTGATTCTTTTTTTTTTCCTAAGGCATGCAATATTCCGATATGTCATGTATGTTTTCCTAATTACTTTTTAGTTCAACAAAGAGACGACTGTAAATAAACAATTTAAACGAGTACACCCGAACTAATCGATGAAGAACCCATAGGCAAACTAGAGGACTGTAACCAAATGTTTTACAGATTGTTCATGAGAAGTGCATCCAAATAAACTGACACTCTACCGCACATTTCTTAGAAATTTGTTCAAATTAGCTCATTATCTATCCAGTCAGCAGCATTGCCTTCAAGATAAAGCATGTATATTCTGATTCTCTTGCAAAAAATCCTGCTACATTCCCAAATCTAGTTTGTAGTCCAAAGTTCCTATGCAACTGGTCACGATCTTAGCTTATCGTTTCTTGGTCACAAATATAGCCATATGTTCCAAACATGGTCATATTTGAAACTTCACTTGATTAAGTTTGAGCAGAACAAAACTGTCAGGGAATTGACCGTTGAGTGACTGATGTCTTTGACTCTGGTGTAATCAAATTTTATTATCACTAATTTTGTGTTTTTGTATATATAACCTTAATGATGGATTTTTGATTATGTGCTAGAAATGATTTTTCCCATTTTGTTTAATGTGAAAAGACTCCATTGGAGATAATTTACTTAAATTTAGTAAACGTTTCTCTTTTCCTTGATCGAAAGAGTTAATTTTAGTAATGAATAAATATAACACCAGTAAGGAGGAAGTCAGGGGTTCAATCCCCGACGCCGTAAAGATTTGTAATAGATTAATTGTATAGTGGGTGTAGCGGTGTTGGGTCTGGCAGTGGGGCTAGTCCAACTGGCTGGGTTTGGGAAGGGGCCTGGTTCACGATTTCTTGTTTATCAAAAACAATAGACAAAGTTAATGTTCTCTCAGTTCCACTTTAGATGATGGTCTTGAGTTTTAAGAAAAATCAAAGAGAGTTAATTTTTTTACAAATCTATCCTTATTAATAATTTCTATCTTAGTTTTTTTTTTTTTTTTGATGGAAAGCCAAAACCCTTAAATTTTATTTATTAGATTACCTCAATCCAATTGAGTTTTAGATAATTACATAGAAGAGGTGGTACATAGATACACCCTCCTGATTCATCATTATATATTGCAAATTGATATAACCAATCTGTAATGAGATTTTTCAACCCAACGATATGTTGCTACCCTTAAAAGGATTCCTTGCTCCGTCCTGTATTTAGTATGGATGAAAAACAATTTGAAAATGCATCGAGAAGCTATTATATACATTTTTTTTAGAGAGAGAGGAAATCAAGGGTTGGTGAGGCAATTTTTCTTGTGACGTTGACTCTAGTCAAGATTTCAATTTCTTCCAGATCTGAATCAATCTTTTTACAGATTTTGATCTATTCTTCTTCTTGATTGGTTCAATGATTGGTGTTGAATAGTTTCCTTGGTTCTTTTCTCTAGTCTCTTTTCTGGTATGGCGAGTCTTATTCACCCTAATTTTGTTACTCCAATGGAAAGTAGTGATAGGGTTTCTGCTAGTTTAGGGTTGGTTGATTCAGGAACTAGGGTTTTTGGAAATCTCCGATGGGCATGATATGTTGGGTTCTACTAGAGATGAGTCATTCATGAGCCTCTGATTTATGATCCTCCTGGTTTGGTTGAGGGGGTGAAGTTAACTATGTTCCGGAGGATCGATGAAGTAGAAGCAGATGCTCACATATGTGAGAATTTGGTTGTTGGACGTTTTATAGGGAAGAGGTTACCATTTCTGTTAGTGAAGAATGTTGTTCAAAGAACTTGGAAATTGAAAGGGGAAATGAAAATGACTCTCCATGGAGATTATGTTTTTGAATTTGAGTCTGATGAGGATAGAATAGCTTCTTTGGAGCGTGGATGTTTTTTAATTTCTAGTCAGCCTTTTATGGTACGACCTTGGTCTTTGTTGATTGAGCAAGAGTTAGCTGCACTCAAGACAATTCGAATCTGGATCAATATGAAGGATGTGCCTCTTCACCTTTAGAATGTGAAAGGCTTGGGTAAGACCGGGTCTTATGAAGATGCCCAACCTCTTCCCAAATGCCTTTACACATCAACCTGGGAAGGGCCTAGTTGTAGCGGTAATTCCATGAGAAATCTAGGGACGGCTAATGGTTAGCCGTTCTAAGGTAAAAAAACGGTAACCCAACAACCGTTCTTCTTATAATGGATAGTCATCATCCATTTTCTTTGAAACGGTTCATCATTAACCGTTATCCTATCTTGGCCAGTCAACCACCCATTGAACCGGCTAATGGTTGCCCGCTTTAGTTTTTTTTCCTAAAAACATCAAGAGAACTCGATACACTTCAGTTCTTCTTCTCCTACAGTTATTCGTTTTTCCTTTCAAGCAGACGATACTTCATCCTGATATCATTTGTTTCCCACCGTCTTTTCTATAAATTCTAATTGGGTTTGTTGAAGAAACTTTAAATTTCATTTTGTCTTTGGTTTATAGGGATTTAATCATCTCAATAATCTAAGGTAATGTAATGAAAACTTAAACCTTAGTTTTAATTTTTCTGTTCAATTGAAATTATATTTGGTGATGATTAACATAAATTGAATCCAATTACTATTAGTTAGTGATTTGTGCTTGTTTAATTTGTTTAACATGATAAGTTTTAGTGAATTATTGATGAACATGGAGTATTTCTAATGATATCCATATGTAAATAACCTTAATGATGTTGCATGTTTTGTTATCTAGGTAATTCACAATTGGAATGTTGGATGCCTAATTTTTTTAGGAACACTTTGTTGTGAGTCTGAATTATAGTTTTTATTCCAAAATGTCGACATATATTTATACGTTATATTTTTTTGGTATATAGATTATGACATGAAGTACCCCACCGACCTAAAATTGTCCGTCAAAGTTAAAGATGGTCATATATTGGGTCAAGATGCACTGAAGATGAAAATGAGAACTAGTTGGGGGCAGATAAATGATTATTAAGAAACCATTGTTAAGAATAATCCTCGCGCACTTCCGGTACTAGACAATTGTGGGTTTTCCTCTATATTTTCATTTAATTTTAAGAATTCACATGTGCAACTCACAAATGCACTGTCAGCTAGATGGTGTCATAAAACTAAGACCTTCCCTTTCCCGGGGTTTTAGATAGGGTTGACACCTTTAGACTTTGTAATATTAACTGGAATTCCAATATGTAAAGGTGAGTCTATCACTTTTCCTAGACGGTTATCCAAAGATGTTTTTGAAAGTTTAGATGATAAGTACTTTAGGGGTGTGATTTCCAACCTACAACATGAACCTGCAAATATGGAAGAAAATGCCCAAAGTCACCCAGAATAAGTCAGAGGTTCTAAAAAACCTTGGGATAGTAAATCCTCAGTCGTATGTATCTCTCACCTTTCATCTTATATAAACAGCAGGAAGGATTTGGATAACTCTGAGAACCGGAAGGAATTGACACCGATTTTTCTTCTTTGGGTTATTGGTCAAGTATTCACCGGAACGACTTCGTCTAACGTTTCAAAAGCATGGGTGCTTGTTTTGGGAGACACTACAAGCTTGGAAAACCTTAGTAGGTATGATTGAGGTTCATTAATTCATGGTAGATTGTTAAAGAACTTGGACAAGGTTAGTAGTAGAGAAGATAATAACATGAGAGCAATGTGGATGATATTAGAGTATTGGTATTATGTTTACTTCCGTAATTGTCAACCATTACTCAAGATGGGTTCATCTGTACTGGAAGACATGTACCCTGCGATTTATATGTTTAAATCAAATCATAAAGAAGGTGTGCAACAAACAGATGCTGGGAAACATTCCGTAAACAACGCTAAAAGACAGATGGATTTGAGAGTGTCACCTGGAGCAGTTGTTTGGCAACCATAGGTCAAAAATGTGCACTATGGAGATGAGGATGTAGTTTTAGCAAGAGAGGTTAGTCGAAAGAGAATATATTTCAAGGGAATAGTCGAACAGAAAGATGAGGCACTTTATCTTGGGGAGAGATGTTTGAGGAAAGTGTTAGGTTTGATTACAATTCCTTGTCCACCTCCGGATTTTTCCAACACTAAAACAGAGGATATCGTTGAAATAGTGCATTATTTGATAGCAAATGAGACAGAGTATGCTGCTTTTTGGAAATCTAGCAGCATGGGATCATTGTTGCCAGATTTGATTCATGTAAACAACCATGACGAGGTTGGGATTGGTCACATCGGAAGTTCTCATTTCATTTCAAACGTACCTCCTCCTACACAGTATCCAGAAACCTTTGTCTATACCCAACCGGAGTAGACATCGACATTTCCTACGATACAATGGTCATTTCCTTATGTCAACTCGGAGGGGATACGTGAAATATATAATCTTCCAACAATGAGCCATCTACAAGATTGGATTAATATCCAAGGTACCAAGGTTAGTACTTCAACTATATTTTGTAAATTTATTAGTATTAATTTCATTTATTATTGCTTTATATATTTACCAATCGACAATGTTGCGGGAACAATGGAAATGGTTAGCGTAGCTAAGTTATGAAAAAAGTGAGGCACTGGAGAAGCTATTGTATGACTGTTTTATGTATGGCCCTACCGATACTGGCGTTACATCTCCTAGTGTTTTTAGTGCTTAGCAATCCCAAGAAGAATCTTCTCTGCACGGGACAATTCTTATGTCGGGCTTAGGTGGTTCTGGTGAGTGTAGCTGTAAGCATCAAGCTACTTCTAGTTTGGATGATCAAACAACAGGGTATCGCCCAGTTGTGGGTGACGCCGGTATTAGTCCGCAGTACTCAATTCCGGGGTTAAGTCAAGAAGAAAATCCCTACTTGAATAGTAACATAGATTTAAATACAGATATAGAGTTTGTCGTTGAGACCCAGTCAGAGAACCAACAACAAAGGGCGTTTGAATTTTTCCCGGGATCATGATTGTACGGCTTTGTTGTTTTAATATGTATGAAGCTCTTTTATATTTCTTTGTTAAGAAAGATCTTTCTTTTTCATGTGCAATGACATTTCTTTTCAAAACTATAGTGTCCATGAATAATGACTCCTGACATAGTTTGTCTATAGCACTAACAATGATTTTATTTTGCTTTAAAAAAGAATGGCTCATACTTATCCATGTCGGCTTTTACACTACGTAGACTCCTTTAAAAGCCTGGGTAGCCTCTAAATAATTCACACCAAAACCATCATTTTTCTTCTTAATCTGTTGAAATATCGCTCCCTTAAAATCATTTTTTGAAATCTAATGGTTGTGTTTGATTCATCTAAAGATTTGGTGGTCATGAAATCTTGGGTGAATATAACCCCCGTCGTGAAGTTGTTCTTGGTTTCTTACCTACTAAACATTTTGGGACAGGGTGTGGCACAATTACAAGCTATATTTCGGAAATTCCCGCCAAAAAACCATGAAAAACATAAATGAAAGATATGGCGTAATTCAGGAGGAAATGAAATTATATTATTATGCCTACCAAGCCGAAGTTTTCGTCAGTTTCCGCGATCCTCAATCTATTACAACTCAAACTAAGGTAAATATAATTATTTATTAAAATAAACAATTATGTTCAAAAAATAAACAATTATATTAATGTTTGTTTTTTGTTGCAGGAAAGGCTGGCCGAGTTGAAGTACCGACAAGTTAAAAGCGTTGAATTTCCCCACCGGGAAGTTTTTCTATTTCTAAAGACCAAGTTCCCCGATTTCCTAATAGAGATTAAAAGAACTTCCGGTGATGCATGAATTATTTCTACAAACTGGTAGGTGATAGGTTTTGTGGGCATACCTATTTGTAAACCCTCACGAGATAGCACTCGTCCTTTAGGATCACCTAAAGGTTTAAAGGCTTGTTACGTATGCTAAATATAATCGCGATGACTGCGAAAGTGATATCCGGTTTAATAAAACTTTATAATGTGTTGTGTTTGATTATTTGTGCTACAAATATTGTACTTTTTTTAATCTAAATATAATATCACACCCATGACATAATAAACTTTGAAGGTAAAAAATATAAAACAATGGTTATGTGTTGTTACTCCATCGATCTGAATCAAATCGCTAAAGCATCTCATATAACTTTAATGAAAATTTAATTTATTTACATTTAAAATAACTTATTTTCAGTGACTTACATGTCACTTTACTTCTGCTAGATCATTCAGTCAATTGAAAGACAAGACGATCAATTAACCCATTACACGAAGTGATATAATGACATATTTGTAACAGTGCATTCAATCCCTATAAATTCAGTTGTCCATACGCCAATCAACACACAGCTAATCAAAGATTGTCTTCTCCAACAAATTAAATTTCCCTTAAAAATATCGTGATCCTCTTGTATTAGGGTTTCCTTAAGCATTTCAACACAATCCATAATGCCTTTGTATACCACAGAAGAAGATATTACTATAATAAATGCTTGGGTCGATGTTGTTACTCTCCTGGAGGTTCTTCGTCATTTGGTTCCGGCTACTAGAGTTTGGAGACAGGTTTTCGATAACTATAGAGATGTATTTATAAACGTTCATCGAAGAACGGAAGCTGAAAAAGCGGGGGTCTAACAACCACACCCAATATTTCGTTCGGCAATCTGAAAAGAAAATCTCCAATATACTTTCAATAGAATCAACTAGACAGTCAGACTCAATCTATAGTAAAGTATATCAAAGAGTTTATATCTCTGTTTCACAATATAATCAGCAAATCAAACAGATAGAAATCCGCAAGCCTGATTATTATGTGAAACAACTTGAACGGTACCAAAGACCAATATTCAAGTGTCGATCAATATAATCAACAACCAATAGTTGGATTCACAATTGATTGATCTTAACGCACAACCTGTGATATTTCAATTATATAACAAAATATAATGCGGAAAAGAAATAACACACCATAATTTTGTTAACGAGGAAAACCGCAAATACAGAAAAACCCCGGGACCTAATCCAGCTTTGAACACCACACTGTATTAAGCCGCTACAGACACTAGCCTTCTACCAATGAACTTCGGACTGGAATGTAATTGTGCCCAAATCAATCTCACACTGATCAAGGTACAGTTTCGCTCCTTACGTCTCTGAACGCCAGCAAGATTCTACACACTTGATTCCCTTAGCTGATCCCACCCACAACTAAGAGTTGCTACGACCCAAAGTCGAAGACTTGATAAACAAATCTGTGTCACACAGAAAAGTCTATTGGAATAAATAAATCTGTCTCCCACCGTCTTTTTGATAAATAAAGGTGCACAGGAACCAATTGATAAACCGGACTTATATTCCCGAAGAACAGCCTAGTATTATAGACTACCTCACAATAATCTTAATCGTATGGTAGCGAAACAAGATATTTTGGAATAACAAACGATGAGACGAAGATGTTTGTGACTACTTTTTATCTTTCCTATCGGAGAATCAATCTCGAGCAAATCTTAGAGAAGATAGTACTCAATACGATAGAACAGGGCAAGATCTAAACACGCAACTACAGAAAAAATAGTTGGGTCTGGCTTCACAATCACAATGAAGTCTTTAAGTCGTTAACCTATAGGGTTTCGTGAAAAACCTTAGATTAAAGGAGAATCGACTCTAGTCGCAACTAGTATCACACAGGAGGTGTGGGATTAGGTTTCCCAGTTGCTAGAGTTCTCCTTTATATAGTTTTAAAATCAGGGCTTGCAATCTAAGTTACCTTGGTAACAAAGCATTCAATATTCACCGTTAGATGAAAACCTGATTAGATTCAATCTAATATCTTTGAACCGTTAGATCGAACTTAGCATGTTATACACAAATGATATGTACCTTCATTTAGGTTTGAGTAACCCTACCTAAACGTGTACACTCGGTTGGCTCAACAGTAGTTAACCGAAATTAGTTATAAGAACACTCTCATATAAACCTTATTCATCTTAACCACAACTAGTTCAAATGAATCAAATGAAACTAGTTATAGAGTTTTTAAATTTATATATTCTCATAGAAATACAAGAACACAATTGAAGCAAAATCGGTTTGATTCACTCGAATTAATTCATGAACATTATAGCCACGGTTTGCAAAGAATGCATTCCTTATTATATAAATGTATTAGTTCATGAACAAACCGATTTTAGAACTTCAACCACTCAAGTATGCAAACGAGTATGCATACTTAAAGTAGCCGGTCTGAGTTTGGGTTCACCGGTATGCAAACAGGTACGCATACTTCCAAAACACAACAGAAATTTCCGGACCCAAACCCTTCGCCAGTACGCGTACGGGTATGTGTACTTAGGTACTCGGAATTTCACAACTAACAGGTACGCATACGGGTATGCATACTATAGTTCCGGTCATGGATCACATACATGCAAGAATGCATACTATGTTCATAATCCAATGATGGTTAAGTGTTTTTAACTCTATTTAAATCATTGAAACTTTCTTAGAGGATGACAATAGCCGTTTTCACACACTATTAGCATCAAAGCAATTTCAAGTTATTGAAATAATTATAACGAAACATTCCAAGTCTACACCAAATGATTGTACCACACAAACCATGTAAGATGTTACTCGACGATTTTCACATGATCATCTTTTGACTTTCGTCAAGAATATAAGATGAACTTGGTTGAAGCGAAAGCTTACCAACACATATTTCGAGAAATATGTAAGCGAGTTAATCTCAGCTCGAAATCTCAAATGTGCATAATTGAATACTATATAGTAATACGACTTTTGTCTCAATATAGGAGATAGAGTAGAAATATACTTTCCAAGTGATAGATGAGTTTTAGTCTCCACATACCTTTTGTTGATGAAGTTCCACAAGCTCTCCTTAAAAATTCTTCGCCTTCAATTGATGAATGTCGTAAAGTCTAATGCTCAACTACACAATCTATCCTAGTCCGAGACATCACTATAAGTAGACTAGAAATCAAGACTTATAGTTTTGATCACTAACATTGACAAACAAGCTTGAGATAGCAACGCTTGCGAGTTCGACCGAGAAGTCTCTAACAATCTCCCCCTTTGTTAATTTTAGTGAAAAAACTATCAATACATATGGATTACACAATAAATAAACTTTGTAGCTTCTCATCTAAATGCTTGATCTCCTTGGTTCTTCAACATTACTCAAAATCTTCGTCACTTCCAAGTACTCCAATTATTCTAAATGTGTTCAACTCAGCATCATAGTTGTTTATGATCCGTAGCAATAACAATGAGAGAACAGTTGCTCTCAATCATTGTTATACATTGTCATAGTATTATTATACAGCATCAAAGTCCAATTGTATCACAACCCTGACAACAATACTATGGTGATATGTATCACTCCCCCTTAGTCAATACTTCATCTCATAATGAAAACCACTCCCCCTTGCATAATGATCCGTAAACCATATGTATTTGTAGTGTGAACTACACATTAATTCTCCCCCTTTTTGTTAATATAAATTGTCAAAGGTACGAAAACTAGTGGGATCCTCATGAAATTTTCATAGAGATACTTCATGACCAAAAGAGAATAACATACCAACTTATTTAGATGCAATCATAAAGCCGAAGCTAAATGCATTCATCAAGGAGTTTATAAAGATACAAGAAAACTCCTACAATATTCCACAGCCGCACTCCCCACAAAGATTAGGAAATTAAGCACAAGTTCAATTAAAAACTCTCCCCCATAAAATTTCATTCCCGAAAGAACAACAAGAGCGACCTTACTTTTACAAGAAAAGAAGGAGTTCTTTGAACATGAACAAATCACATGAAACATGAATTTGTATCCAAAAACACAATTAAATTAACCACAAGAGAATCCATGATTAATTTAATCGGAAATGCTAACAAAGGAGAACTTATGGAGCCGCACATTACATACACAAAGATGTGGATTAGGGAAAGACCAATACTGCAGAATAATCAAAGATTCATTCTATTTTTCATCACTATTTGCACAATGACATATAATAGACTTAATCTTTTTAAACAAAAGTTCATCCTATCTTCCATCAATATTCGCATAATGACATAATAGGCTTAACTTTTGTAGTCAAAATTTCATTCTATCTTTTATCAATACTTTCATACCGACATATAATAGAGTTAACTTTTGAGCAAATATGGGGCAGTCAAGGTTCACAGACGTAAACAACATATCCCGTAACAATTTGCAATATATAAAACCATAAAGATTAATACTGCAAAAATCATATTCCAAATAAACTTTAGAATTGAAACAAATAAATCTAAAAACATTGCAAGATGAAAAACGTTGGCAATAGCTATGTGTACTCACAATAATGGTTATTCCAAACCCTAGTTATCCTTCTTAAAAACACAAGAATAAATTCTCATAAGAAGTTTACTAGATAATAATTATTGTTCTTTGATAACTTTATACCTTTCAATGAATCCATCATAGAAGGTGTCACTGATTTCCTTGACTCTCTTGACCGTTGAAACTCCATGTTCATGAGTTAGAACACTAACTTTGCGATCAACAATACGAGCAAGTTGTCTAGCCTTAACGCAGTCCACGATGAGTTTCTTCAGATTCCGTATCAAGATCTGTTGATTAGCAAGGATTCTAGCCTGACCATCTAAAAGATGATTTATTTGCAGTTGAAGATTTGCAAACTCGACCTTTGAATCATCCTGAAAACGAGTTAAATCTTTGACAGATTCATCAATCCAGGAGTTGTGCTCTTTCCTTGCAAGCATCTTCTTCAGAACAAGTTCTTGAATCGAATCACGTCCCTGACCCTCCTCCTCCATGTCAAGACTCACAATATTTTGATATCTTGAAGAGTTCTCCATATAATTTTTGTTAGGGATAGAGCAACACAATATAGAATATATATATGTTTGTAAACAGGAGAAGGAATCTCTTGTTATGGAAACCCTATGAACTCTCATGAAGAGGACATGGACGTTCGTGGACCGGTCACAGATGAAGAATGGATTTAGAAAAGATCCAACAAGATAAAACACAATATTTGTTAACATGGCTCAATAATTTAGAAAACTTCACTTCAAATTAGAGAACGAGATATGATCGGAAGGATCGAATGACTCGGATAATTAACATAAAGACGCATAAAATCATACAACTATTCTTGAGACTCCCACAATCACCATCCTTGCAACTCTCAAGATAGATACAAGGATGAAATTACCTGGAATCAGGTAAAGGAGTGAGAAGTATTCTCACTATGAATTATGGGAGAAGAGTTGTACAAATCTTTTGCGTGTCTGTATTGTGTATTCCCTTCTTTCCATTGATTATAACTAATTCAGAAGAATTAGTCATAAACCCTTTAAAAAATCCATTGGAAGGATTTTTCTGAGGACTAAGTCTAGGACCTCTAGAGATCGGATCCAGAAGGGAAGAGTTGAAGGACTTCCATCTTCTTGACTTAGACTTGCCAGACTTATTCTTATATCCACAGGGAATGTGTTCATTAGTGGCACAAGAGTTTATACCATTAAGAGGAACTTGCAACATGTGACGATTTCTTGAAGAGAGATCATTTTTATAAGAATTCTGGTTTTCTGTAGGAAATAAATTCACTGTAGATGTCGTCAGACGATTTACTTTGTTGATCATCAAAACAGAGTTTTCCTTTTTCAAGGTGTTACACTGTTTTTGGGCACATCGAAGAGATGCAACAAGTTTCCTTTTTTCAATATGATGACTGTTTATTTATGATGAATGAGCCTTGATTAAACATTCTTCTCTAATTGAGTCTTTTCTAACAGTATCTTCAAGCATACTAATATTTCACGTTGTAGAGTAGTTTCTTGAACCAATTTTTCGATATTGTTAGAGAGAGATTCAATAAAGAAATAGAGTTCACGTTCTCTTTCAAGAAATTTCTCGAATTCATCAATGAGCTGATCATTCTTTTCTTCAAGAGTCTTGATTCTACAATCTTGAAAATCATTGATGTCAGCATATTTTTTTAACGATCTGGTGAGTTCCATTTCTGATTCTGACAGGATGTCAAGTTTCTTGTTTTTCCCCCGGGATTTGGAAAAATCTAATAAGGAGTTATCCTTTGAAGAAAAACCAAGATTTTTGTCATAATCAAAACCTTTGGAAGACATCTCTATGTGCGTAATTTGTGATATACTTCTTAGGTCTACAGAAATCATATTGCTACAAACACATACTTATGAGGTCTTAAGCGTGTTTGCCTGCTCTGATACCAATTGAAAAAGCGGGGGTCTAACAACCACACCCAATATTTCATTCGGCAATCTGAATAGACAAGCTCCAATATACTTTCAAGGAATCAACTAGATAGTCAGACTCAATCTATAGAAAAGTATATCAAAGAGTTTATATCTCTATTTCACAATGTAATCAGCAAATCAAACAGATAGAAATCCGTGATCCTGACTATTATGTGAAACAACTTGAACGGTACCAAATACCATTGTTCAAGTGTCAATCAATATAATAAACAACCAAAGGTTGGATTCACAATTGATAGATCATAACGCATAACCTGTGATATTTCAATTATATAACAATATATAATGCGGAAAAGAAATAACACAGACATCGGAATTTTGTTAACGAGGAAAACCGCAAATGCAGAAAAACCCCGGGACCTAGTCCAGCTTTGAACACCACACTGTATTGAGCCGCTAGAGACACTAACCTAATACCAATGAACTTCGGACTGGAATGTAGTTGAGCCCTAATCAATTTCACACTGATCAAGGTACAGTTGTGCTCCTTACGTCTCTGAACCCCAGTAGGATTCTTCGCTGCTCTCCTTACGTCTCTGAGCCCCAGCAGGATTCTACGCACTTGATTCCCTTAGCTTATCTCACCCACAACCAAGAGTTACTACGACCCAAAGTCGAAGACTTGATAAACAAATCTGTCTCACACAGAAAAGTCTATTGAAGATGTTACTCGGCGATTTTCACATGATTATCTTTTGACTTTCATCAAGAATATAAGATGAACTTGGTTGAAGTGAAAGCTTACCAACACATATTTCGAGAAATATGTAAGCGAGTTAATCTCAGCTCAAAATCTCAAATGTGCATAATCGAATACTATATAGTAATACGACTTTTGTCTCAATATAGGAGATCGAGTAAAAATAGACTTTCCAAGTGATAGATGAGTTTTAGTCTCCACATACCTTTTGTTGATGAAGTTCCACAAGCTCTCCTTAGTAGTTCTTAATCCTCAATTGATGAACGTCGTGAAGTCTAATGCTCAACTACACAATCTATCCTAATCCGAGACAACACTATATGTAAAGTAGAAATCAAGACTTATAGTTTTGATCACTAACATTTGTTAAAGCACTGCTCGGTCGAAGTCGCATGCGTTGCTATCTCAAGCATGTTTGTCAATGTTAGTGATCAAAACTATAAGTCTTGATTTCTAGCTTATTAATAGATGTCTCGGACTAGGACATAGATTGTGTAGTTGAGCTTTAAACTTCACGGCATTCATCATTTGAAGACGAAGAACTACTAAGGGGAGCTTGTGGAACTTCATCAATAAAAGGTATGTGGAGACTGAAACTCATCTATCACTAGGAAAGTTTATTTCTACTCTATCTCCTATATTGAGACATAAGTCGTATTACGTATAGTTTTCTATTATACACATTTGATATTTCGAGTTGAGTTTATCTCGCTTACATATTTCTCGAAATATGTGTTGGCAAGCTTTCTCTTTGACCAAGTTCATCTTATATTCTTGACGAATGTCAGAATATGACCATGTGAAAATTGCCGAGTAACATCTTACATGATTTGTGTGATACAATCATTTGGTGTAGACTTTGAATGTCTCGTTATGATTATTTCAATATCTTAAAAATTGCTTTGATGCTAATAGTGTGTGAAAACGGCTATTGTCATCCTCTAAGAAAGTTTCAATGATTGGAATAAAGAGTTTAAAATCAAGTAACAATGTTTGGATATAAACATAGTGTGTTCTCACATTTGTGTGTAAGTCCAAAACCGGGAACCTAAAGTATGCGTACCCGTACACGTACTGGCGATTGTTGGATGTCTGGGAAAGTATGCATACCCGTATGCATACTGGCGGAAGTCTCACGTCCGTGAATTTCTACTGGAGTTTGGAAGTGTGAATTGGTATGCGCACCTGTACGCATACTGGCGTAACTAAACTCGGTCCGGCTACTTAAGTATGCGTACCCGTTTTCATACTTGAGTTGGTTACTTTCTAAAATCGGTTTTACATGAACTTAAACATTTATAAATTAAAGAATACAATCTTTGCAAACCGTGGCTATAATGTTCATTAATTGATTCTAGTGAATCAAACCGATTTTGATTCAATTGTGTTCTTGTATACTTCTATGAGAATATAGCAATTGAACCGCTCTTTAACTAGTTTCATTTGATTCATTTGAACTAGTTATGGTTAAGATGAACAAGATTGATATGAGAGTAATCATATGGCTAACTTCGGTTAACTATTGTTGAGCAAACATGGTGTACTCGTTTGGGTACGGTTACATAAACCTAAATGAGGGTACATTTCATTTGTGTGTCACAAGCTAAGTTCGATGTAACGGTTGAAAGATATTAGCTTTGTTGAATCAGGTTTTTCATCTAATGGTGAATATTGAATGCTTTGTTACCAAGGTAACTTGGATTGCAAACCCTGATTTGAAAACTATATAAAGGAGAACTCTAGCAACTGGGAAACCTAATTCCCACACCTCCGCTGTGTTACTAGTTGCATCAACTAGAGTCGATTCTCCTTTAACCTTAGGTTTCTATCAAGACCCTGTAGGTTAACGACTTCAAAGACTTCATTGGGATTGTGAAGCCAGACCCAACTATTTTCTTTGTATTTGCGTGTTCTGATCTTTCCCGATTCTATCGTTTGAGTATTATCTTTTCTAAGATTTGCTCGAGATTTAATATCTGATAGGCAAGATAAAAAGTTATCACAAACACATTCGTCTCATCGTTTGTGATTCCACAATATCTAGTTTTGCCATCATATGATTTAGATTATTGTGAGGTGATTGATAATACTAGGCTGTTCTTCGGGGATAAAGTCCGGTTTATCAATTGGTCCCTGTTCACCTTGATTTATCAAAAGACGGAACAAAAAACTCTTGGGTATTTCTGTGGGAGACAAATTTATTCATTCTATAAACTTTTCTGTGTAAGACAGACTTGTTTATCAAGTCTTCGAATTTGGGTCGTAGCAACTCTTAGTTGTGGGTGAGATCAGCTAAGGGAATCAAGTGCATAGTATCCTGCTGGGATCAGAGACGTAAGGAACGCAACTGTACCTTGAATCAGTGTGAGATTGATTAGGGTTCAACTACAGTCCAGTCCGAAGTTCATTGGTAGTAGGCTAGTGTCTGTAGCGACTTAATACAGTATGGTGTTCAAACTTGACTAGGTCCCGGGATTTTTCTGCATTTGTGGTTTCCTCGTTAACAAATTTCTGGTGTCTGTGTTATTTCTTTTCCACATTATATTTTGTTATATAATTGAAATATCACAGGTTGTGTATTAGGATCAATCAATTTGATAATCCAACCTTTGGTTGTTGATTTAAATTGATTGACACTTGAATATTCGTCTTTGGTACCGTTCAAGTTGTTTCACATAATTATCAGGCTCGCGGATTTCTATCTGTTTGATTTGCTGATTACATTGTGAAACAGAGATATAAACTCTTTGGTATACTTTTCTCTAGATTGAGTCTGACTGTCTAGTTGATTCTCTAGAAAGTATATTGGAGTGAGTCCTCTCAGATTGCCAAACGAATTATTGGGTGTGGTTGTTGTACCCCCGCATTTTCAATTGGTATCAGAGCAGGCAAACACATTAAAGACCTCATAAGTCTGTGTTTGTAACGATCTGAGGATGGACGATATTGTCTCTAATCATGCATCACCAGTTCAGGAATGTTTGGTTAAAAATCCTGATTCGCCTGAGGATTATATCACATCTCCTTCATCATCTAAACCCATACTTAACTGGGAAGTTCGACTTGATGAACAGTTAGATGAACTCTCTGATAAAATTGATTCAGAAGAAGGACAAGATGTTGAGGAATAAGTCTCTCAGTACATCATTCTCTTTGATCGTCTTCTAAAGAAAAAGAAGTCAACATCATGCTTGGCTAAATTTCTAACTCCTATCTGCATTGAAAACAGAAAATTGAGAAAACTCTTTAAGGAGTATGATTGTGGGTATAGCTTGTTACAAGCTACTCTTAAAAATCGCGACGAGGATATATGTTCAAAGAATTCTGAATGTGATGATCTTCGTCGAAATCTCTTTGTGTTGAAAGAAAGACTTGCAGAGACTGAATCAAGACATAACTCTAAACAAAATTGTTTGAATGACAGATAAAAGGTTTTTCTCGCACGATAAAAACAATTGGAGACTGATCTTAGTGCTGCTCTTGAAAAAGTCAAAGCCTTGGAAGAGAATTTGAAAAAATTCAGTTCTAGCTCTACAAAACTGTCTTCTATGCTTGGAGCATGTAAAGAACATCGTGATACACGTGGTCTGGGATATAAGGGTATAGATGCTCCAAGTACTGGTAAGATAAATTTTGTCAAGGCAAATGACCTTCTTCAATCTACAGCTGGAGATGTATATGGAAATAAAGTTCGTCAGCCTACAACGACTCGGTTGAGAATGGATAAAAACATTCCTGTCAACTGCTATTATTGCGGAAAGAAAGGTCACATTGAAAGAACATATCATCTTCGTTTACGGAATGAAAAACTTCACAATACTCTCATTTGGTTGTCCAAAGAAGTAATCAAACCTGTTCCTCGGTGTTCAGTTAGAAACTCATTCCACAATCAAGAAAAGTGCTACAATGAGCCATTTCCTGATTATTAACATAACATCTCTTCTGCTTACAACTGTAAAAAGAACAATGTTATATGGATGACTGATAATTCTGAAAGACCTGTAAGAAGAAAAAGGTGTCGAAGAAATAAAAATTATTCAAACTTCTCTCTTTCCCTCAATAATGATCTTGCTCCTCAAATAAGTGTTCCTGACTGCATTCACATCAAAAATCGTGTTTCAGAACTCAAAACCAGTATCAACGGTCTCAAGCGCAAGATCAAAAAGGCGAGGAAAGCAGCTGATTCAGGTAACTCATGTTTTTCCCTTGATAATTCTTTTGAAGATGTGCATAATAATTCTGATATAAGTCAAGGGAGTAATAAGGAATGTGTCAATTCCTATGATGAACTTCATGTTCATCACCATACAACTTGACTATTTCTGTAAGTGTATCTTCTTTAAGACCAATGAGAAGATACACATAACTGTCAAGAAAATACCTTCTTCCTGACAAATGGTCCATGTTGTACCTTGTTTTACTTTTGGCTTTGATATTCCTCCCTGAGCTTTGCTCCGGACAGCTTCTTTGTTCGTCTGATGCTCTCTTATTTGACAGTTGATGTTCAACCTTGAACCAATGTTCCTGTCATAACTTCAGAACTTGTTTCTAAATGTTTGCTCCTTTAGTTCCATGGCTCTTGATCCCTGGGTCATAACCATGAACCCTGTGCACCCAAACCGTTATCAAACGTCTACAAGTAACCCTAGGGTTCTCTTGTGTGAAAAGTTATAAATATATATCAAGTTTTTCCTTTAATATATATTGGAAGAACTTTCTTGGATTGGTGTGCACAATGGAAGGATGCAAAACGGAAGACAAGTATGATGATGTCAATGCTTTTGAACTTCACGAAGAACCCGTCTCCATTGTATGCTATAAAGCAATTGATCATGAAAAAGATCTTCCAATCCAGATGTCCATTCAATTGGTTAGAAATCTTCTTCAAGATTTTGAGGTCGTTTGTGAACAGCTTGAGATTGCATCGAATAATCTGGCTTTTCTGAAAAATGAGCTAAAGAAAGCATCTGATGAACTAGCTTTTGTCCGTTCCTTGGTTGTTGATCATGTCTAAGTTTTTTTTATCTAGGAAACTTCTCTTGAGAATTTATTTCTTGTGTTTTTAGAAGGATTACTAGGATTTGGAATAGCCATTATTGTGAGTACACATAGCTATTCCAAAGTTTTCATCTTTCATGTTTTTAGATTTATTTATTTTAATTCTAAGTTGTTTGGAAGATGATTTTTGCAATTTTAATCTTTATGATTTTATGTATTGCAAATTTTTATGGGATATGTTGTTTACGTCCGTGAACCTGTGACTATCCCATACTTGTTCAAAAGTTATCTCTATCATATGTCAGTATGAAAGTATTGATCAAAGATAGAATGAACTTTTTACAAACAAAAGTTAAGCCTTTTATGTCATTATGCAAATATTGATGGAAGAAAGGATGCACTTTTGTTTAAAAGGATTAAGTCTATTATATGTCATTGTGCAAATAGTGATGAAAAATAGAATGAATCCTTGTTTATTCCGCAATATTGATCTATCTCCGATCCACATTTTTGTGCATATATTGTGTTGCTCCGTAAGTTCTCTAATGTTGGGCATGGCCAATTGAATTGATCACTTTTGTGGCTAATTCAATTGTGATTTTTGGATACAAATTCATGTTCTCATGTGATTTGATTATATCCAAAGAAATCCTTCTTTTCTTGTAAAAGCAAGGTCGCCTTTGTTGTTTTTTCGGGAGTGACATTTTATGGGGGAGAGTTCTTTTTGAACTTGTGTTTATTGCCAAATCTTTGTGGGGAGTGCGGTTGTGGAATATTATAGGAGTTATCTTGTATCTTTATAAACTCCTTGATGAATGCATTTAGCTTCGACTTTATGATTGCATCTAAATAAGTTGGTATGTTATTCTCTTTTGGTCATGAAGTATCTCTATGAAAATTTCATGAGGATCCCACTAGTTTTCGTACCTTTGCCAATTTATATTGACAAAAATGGGGAGAATTAATGTGTAGTTTCATACTACAAATACATATGGTTTACGGATCATTATGTAAGGGGGAGTGGTTTTCATGTCGAGATGAAGTATTGACTAAGAGGGAGTGATACATATCACCATAGTATTGTTGTCAAAGTTGTGATACAATTGAACTTTGATGTTGTGTAATGATACTATGACACTGTATAACAATGATTGAGAGCATTTGTTTTCTCATTGTTATCGCTACGGATCTTCAAAAACTATGATGCTGAGTTGAACACGTTTAGAATCATGGAGTACTTGGAAGTGACGAAGTTTCGAGTCGTGTTGAAGATGCCAAGGAGATCAAGCATTTGGATGAGAAACTACAAAGTTTTGTTTATTTTGTAATCCATATGTATTGATAGTTTTGTCACTAAAATTGACAAAGGGGGAGATGATAGACGCATTTATGTGTCTATTTTCATCTCTATTGTGTATATTTTTAGTACCCATTTTTGTACAAATGTTGGTATTTTATCCCTTTGTAGGTATTTTTGGGGAATAAACATTTTTGGGAAAATTGGCTCGAAAAGTTGTTAAAGGCTCCTGGGAGGACACTTGCTATTCGGACTCTCATTTTGGATAAGGGGTAACCCATTTCCAAGCAGCTGCTAAGCACAGACCGGCACTGGATACAAACAATTTGGGGGAGTTTGGAGAAGTTTAAAGCTATAGAGAAGCGAGAAAAAAATCACAGAGTCGAGTTCAGAAACTTTCCTGCTGCTGCTGTGAAGAAGAAGACGAAGAACATTAGACCTTCAGAATCAGTCTCAGAGGCAGACTTATTTTCAGTGACAACGAGGTACGGTCGCATCTTCCTTCAGTCACAGAAGCTCTTCAGCAACGACTCGGACTTCTGTTTTAGACCTTCAGCAACTACAGAATCCGCTGTTAGCACTTTTCACTCTTTTAATCAACTTTTGAACACCAAATATGTATTTTGAGCAAGTGATTAATATGAGGAGCTAAACCCCTTAGCCGAGGCAACGGAGGAAGCCATTGTTCCATGAAAAGTGGTATAATTCTATTTTAATTATTTATTGCAATTATTTTACATGATTTTTTGCATAGAACTTAAAAGAAAAATTGGTTTTTATTGAGTAGTTGTGAAGTGTTTTGATGGGACATGCTTGGTTTTAATACTTTTGATGTTTCATGCTTTGTGCTTACAATTATTACTTCAAAAATCTATTAGAGGCAAATATTAGAATCACTTTAAAGAAGAATATTGCATGAATATTGATTAGAATTTATCAATTAATTGGTCAATGGTGGAATCCAAAGTCTCGGTATTTTCTTATTATTGTTAAAACAATTCTATTTAATTTTCGAAAATCCTTCACAAGTTCGAGCAACGAACCTTTTTACCACTACAACTATAAAACGACATCAAGTTTTTGGCGCCGCCGACGCGGACTTGTTTTTAGGGTTTTAGATTTCTTTTATTTTTATTTTTTACTTATTTTTATTTTTTTTCTATTTTACGTTTTTTTTGGTATTTGTCTTTTGTCTACAGGTTTTGGAACGAAAAGAATTTGATCCAGGGATAAAAGCTAAAAGAAAAGCAAAAGAAAGACAAAGAAATTTTATTTTTATTTTAATTTTTATTTCTTTAGATTTTCTTTTTAGAAATTGTATTAGGATATCTTTTATTTTTGTAATTTTTGTAATTTTTTTTATTTTTTATTTTGCACTTTATTTTTGAACTTTGGACTGTGAACTTTGGGACATTATTATTATTATTTTTATATACCCTACGGAAGGGTATTCTTAAATATATAAACTGTTTGCAGGGAAGGACGACGATTACGATATCGTCTCGGCCCCTCGGGTTCGCACATTGACACAGGAGTCAGTGGCCCGAGTCGACTACAACGGTTCTTCGCCCGTCTGGTACGGGAGGTAAACTTTTAAACACCCGTGAATCCCCTGTCAACGGGTTTACTGTCTTCCTTAAGGTGCATATATGCTGAGGAATTGAATACGGACATTTATTTTCCTAGTAAAGGGCAAGGCCTGGCCATACAAGATAAGGGTTCGGATTTCATCACCGTTCTCTTCTTGCCCGCCTTAGGAAAACGATACCGAACGCGAACCTAAGCTTAAAATATTGACTAGAACGAGACCGATAGGGTAACGAGCTTATAGGAAAGTCGTTCAAAAGGATCGTATTGGGTATCTTGTTAGCCTAACTCAAAGTTCAGGAAGATTACTGTAAGTCGATTAGAGCCGCCTTGTAACCCAGGGAAACGTTGCCAAAGAGGTGGGGGTATCAAAGCTCCTCTGAGCTTCTCCTACTTCTCTTCGACTTACTTTATTCGGATCGTCCTACGAGGTTTGCTAAAATTATACCCAGTTGCCTCTTGGAAGAGTATAAGCTGGTCTAGAAACAATCTAAGTGGAGCCATCATGCTTTTT
The DNA here is from genome assembly GCA_023531105.1 of Papaver atlanticum. Classification (NCBI taxonomy): domain Eukaryota; kingdom Viridiplantae; phylum Streptophyta; class Magnoliopsida; order Ranunculales; family Papaveraceae; genus Papaver; species Papaver atlanticum. The sequence goes on along the minus strand of JAJJMB010007708.1, from coordinate 31,147,838 downwards.
GTTTGCTAGAAATCAATAGGGTTGATTTGGTTGAGTCGTCCTTGTTTTGCGATTGCTTACCCTTCTAATTTAGGAAATTCGTGTGTATGCCTGAACGTAAGAGAGACGCCCTAGGTAGATTTGTTAAAGAAAAACCTAGCAGTTCAAAGCGTCTCGATTACCTTGACCTAGAAGGTCCGATTTTCGGAGAGTCCTGTTTTGAACGTACTCCTTTTACTGAAGAGAGAATCCCCAATACTCCGATAGCACCAGAAATGGCTACTTTGAAAGCTCTGTTGAATCCGACTAGGACTACTCGTCCCTCGTGTATTAAGTTAGCTGACACAGAAGCCAATTATGAGCTTAGACCTGGGACCATACAGATGTTCCCAATCTTTTTAGGGAAAGAAAATGAAAACCCTTATTTCCATGTTAGGGATTTTGAAGAAATTTGCAGTACTTTAAGAATTAGAGGCTTAGATGATGATGCTTTGAAACTTAGGTTATTTCCCTTTTCCCTGAAAGATAAAGCCAAATCGTGGATGTATAGTTTGACTTCTGAGTCAATCGAAACATATGAACAACTTACATCTGCCTTTTTCAATAAGTTTTTCCCTAGGCATAAAACATCGTCTATTAGGACGCAAATCTGCACATTTTCACAACAAGAGGGAGAATCTTTGTATAGGTATTTGGAAAGGTTCAATGATTTGTTAACGCAATGTCCTCACCATGGTTTAGAAAAGGTTAGGCTAGTTCAGATCCTTTATGAGGGTTTAGATTATTCCACAATATCCACGGTTGAAGCTCTGTGTCCAGGTGGGTTTGAGAACCAAACTGTTGATGCGGCGATGACATTTTTGAATGAAATCGCCGAAAAGACCCAACAATGGGAAAATAGTAGGGAACCCCAGAAAACAATTCTTCTAAGCAGAGGAAACGTTAATAGGGTAGAAAGAGGCTATGAATCAGATGCCAAGATTGCAGCGATACCTAAAAGGTTAGAAGCTCTAGAAGTGGGTCACACTAGTGGTAGATTGGAGCCTTTTTGGGAAGGCCAGAATAATGAAGAGCAAGCCAATGCTCTTTATAATAACACTAGACTCGATAATCGTCAGAAATTTGACCCATATTCAGAAACCTATAATCCGGGGTGGAGAAACCATCCGAACCTTTCATGGTCTAAAGGCCAGAATCAAGGTCAGTTTAGTAATTCTAATGCTCCCCCAGGCTTTAGCTATGCTAAGAATCCTTCGGGTCAGTCGGATAAGAAAACCCTAAGCCTAGAGGAGTCTCTCGTTTTGTTAACTCAGCAAACTGCAAAATTTCAGCAATCAGTAGAACAAAGTCTACAAGCTAGTAACAAGATAGGACAAGAAAATAGTCAGGCTATTTCCGAGTTAAAAACCCAGGTAGGTCTGATAAATGAGTCTTTGAGAGAAAAAGGTAGGTTTCCTAGTCAAACACAACCCAACCCTAGAGGAGTTCATGAAGTAGGTACAAAATCATCGAATCAATTGAATGCTATTAGAACCCTTAGGAGTGGTAGAATTGTAGACAATGGAGTAACCATGCCTGATAGTGGACATACTGTAGTTCACCCCTCAGGAACACCTATAGTTGAGGAGACCGATAAAGTTTCTGATGATGTCAATTCGGTCCCTGAGAAGTCTGATTCTGTGCCTAGAGCCCCATTTCCCCAGCTATTAGTACCAACAAAGAAGGAATCGAACTTTAATGACATATTGGAGGTTTTTAAGCAAGTTACCATAAACCTTCCTTTATTAGATGCAATTAGGCAAATTCCTGCTTATGCCAAGTTCCTTAAGGATATGTGTACGCGAAAGCGAAAACTTAGCGTCCATAAGAAAGCCTTTTTAGCTAGTCACGTAAGTTCAATCATTCAGAACACCACAACTCCAAAGTACAAAGACCCAGGTTCCCCTACCATTGCTTGTACAATAGGTAAATTCCGGGTAGAAAAAGCTTTACTTGACTTAGGAGCCAGTGTGAACTTACTGCCGTACCATGTGTATTTACAGCTAGGACTTGGTGAAATGAAACCTACTCAGATGACACTGCAGTTAGCTGATAGGTCCGTTAAAATTCCTCGAGGTGTTATCGAGGATGTTCTCATTGAGGTCGACAAGTTTATTTATCCAGTGGATTTTGTTGTGCTAGATACCCAACTTGTACCCGACCTAGAGAACCAGATACCTGTGATTTTAGGTCGCCCATTTTTAGCTACGTCTAATGCGATCATTAACTGTCGAAATGGTGTGATGAATTTGTCTTTTGGTAATATGACTATGGAGATGAATATTTTCAATGTCAGTAAGCTACCTTATGAGCTAGATGACACATGTGTTGAAGAGGTGAACATGATAGAAGCCTTAATTCAGGAGTCATTACCAAACATTTTGTCTGAAGACCCATTAGAAAGTTGTCTATCCCATTTTGGTTTAGATTTTGACGACGATAGCACTATTGAAGAAGTAAATGCCCTATTAGATTCTACCCCTGTGTTAGACACTAATAGATGGAAAGCTAGGTTCGAACAATTACCAGTTTCTGAGACTACCTTAATTCCTTCCTTAGAAGAGCCTCCTAAGTTGGACCTTAAACCACTACCCGACACTCTTAAGTATGTGTTTTTAGGCCTATCTGAGACTTTACCTGTGATTGTAGCTTCCGATTTGGATAGTGATCAGGAAAGTAGGCTAGTGAATGTACTTCAAGATAATAAGGAAGCTTTAGGGTGGACTATAGCAGACATTAAGGGTATAAGTCCTACTGTGTGTATGCATCAGATTCATTTAGAGGAAGATTCCAAACCTTCTAGGGAGATGCAACGTCGACTGAACCCTAACATGAAAGAGGTAGTTCGAAAAGAGGTGCTTAAGTTGTTAGATGCGGGTATTATTTACCCAATTTCGGACAGTAAGTGGGTCAGCCCCGTTCAAGTTGTCCCCAAGAAATCAGGTATCACTGTAGTCCAGAATGATAATAACGAGTTAATCCCAACCCGAGTGACCACGGGATGGCGTGTCTGTATTGATTATAGGAAATTGAACAAGGTCACAAGGAAGGACCACTTCCCCCTTCCTTTCATCGACCAAATGCTAGAGCGATTAGCTGGACATAGTCATTATTGCTTCTTAGATGGCTACTCCGGATATAATCAGATCGTCATTGCCCCAGAAGACCAAGAGAAAACCACTTTTACCTGTCCCTTTGGTACCTTTGCATATAGACGCATGCCTTTCGGGCTATGTAATGCCCCTGCGACCTTTCAGCGTTGCATGATGAGCATATTTTCTGATATGGTAGAACGGTTTTTAGAGGTCTTTATGGATGATTTTTCAGTGTTTGGTTCATCTTTCGATGAGTGCTTGCATCATTTGACATTAGTGTTGACTAGGTGTAAGGAAAAGAATTTAGTGCTTAATTGGGAAAAATGCCATTTTATGGTTAGATCAGGAATTGTGTTAGGGCACATCGTATCCTCTAAGGGTATAGAGGTAGATAAAGCCAAAGTTGATCTTATTAAGACTTTACAGGTCCCAAAAACCGTAAAAGATATTAGGTCATTCTTAGGGCATGCAGGATTTTATCGTCGATTCATTAAGGATTTTAGCTTAATTTCTAGACCTCTTTGCAATTTGCTTGCAAAAGATGTTAAGTTTGTCTTTGATGATGCGTGTTTAGAGGCTTTTGAGAAGCTTAAGAGTTTACTCACTACTACCCCCATAGTCCAGGCACCTAACTGGAACCTACCCTTTGAGATTATGTGTGATGCTTCAGATTATGCTATAGGCGTTGTGTTAGGACAGCGAGAAAACAAATTACTTCATGTGATTTACTATGCTAGCAAAACTCTGAATGATGCCCAACTGAATTATACAACTACCGAGAAGGAACTGTTAGCCATCGTGTTTGCCTTGGATAAGTTTAGATCCTATCTACTAGGTTCTAAGGTTGTAATCTATACCGATCATGCTGCTTTGAAATACCTTTTGTCTAAGAAGGATACGAAACCTAGATTGATTAGATGGATCCTCTTGTTGCAAGAATTTTCTCTAGACATTAGAGACAAAAATGGGGCAGAAAATGTAGTAGCAGATCACTTGTCTAGGCTAGTTGTTGATCATTCTAATGATTCTCTTCCTATAAGGGATAGCTTTCCTGATGAACAATTGTTCTCTGTTTCCCAATCACCTTGGTACGCACATATAGTAAATTATCTTGTTACTGGTCGAATGCCTCAACAGTGGGGTAAACAAGATCGTTCTAGGTTTTTAGCCGAGGTTAAGCATTTCTTTTGGGACGATCCTTACCTGTTTAAGTATTGTCCAGACCAGATTATTAGGAGATGTATACCTGAGAGTGACCAGTCCAGTATTATTTCCTTTTGTCATGAACATGCATGTGGGGGTCATTTTAGTGCTAAGAAGACTGCTGCTAAGATATTGCAGTGTGGATTTTACTGGCCTTCGTTGTTTAAAGACTCCCATAGTCATTGTGTTTCTTGTGAGCGTTGCCAGAGGTTAGGAACTATTTCCCGTAGGAATATGATGCCTTTGAACCCTATTTTAGTGATTGAGGTCTTTGATGTGTGGGGCATTGATTTTATGGGTCCATTTCCTAATTCTTTTGGTTATCTTTACATACTTGTCGCTGTAGACTATGTGTCTAAGTGGGTTGAGGCGGTTCCGTGTAGAACAAATGACCACAGGGTCGTAGTCCAGTTTTTGAAAGAGAATATACTTACACGTTTCGGTACGCCGCGAGCTATCATTAGTGATGGAGGTGCACACTTTTGTAATAGACCGTTTGCTCTTTTAATGAAACAATATGGTATTAACCATAAATTAGCTACCCCATATCACCCACAGACTAGTGGTCAGGTAGAGGTCTCCAATAGGGAAATTAAGCGTATTCTAGAGAAAACAGTTAGTCCTAATAGGAAAGACTGGTCGTCGAGGCTTACTGATGCCTTATGGGCTTATCGTACTGCGTTTAAGACACCCATTGGAATGTCACCCTATCGTTTAGTTTTTGGCAAGGCATGTCACCTACCTGTTGAGTTAGAGCATAGAGCCTACTGGGCTATTAAGCAGCTAAACTTTTCACTTGACAAGGCAGGAGCTCACAGAAAGCTCCAGCTCAATGAGTTGGACGAGATTCGTAGAGATGCGTACGATAGTGCTAAGGAGTATAAGAACAAAATGAAACTTGTGCATGATAAGAATATTTTACGAAAGTCATTTTCTCCAGGTCAAAAAGTTCTTCTGTATGACACTCGTTTGCATCTATTCCCCGGGAAGTTGCGCTCTCGGTGGACCGGTCCTTTTGTGGTCCGTACTATTTTTCCTCATGGCGCTATTGAGATCGAGACACCAGATGGTAGTAGTTCTTCAAAGGTTAACGGTCAGAGATTGAAGCCCTTTTTAGAGCCTTTTCCTACAGGTGATGTTGAGGAGGTCCCTCTGGAGGACCCTGTTTACCTTGATTGACCATCGAGGTGATTTGTATGTTGTATATTATTTTTGTAGGTTTTCGATTCCACTCCACCCAGGTACTATCTTTCCAACTTCTCTCTTTACTGATTCCTCATGTTATTTATACTTTTGGTACTGTTCTTTAATTAGAAACATTGAGGACAATGTTAGATTTAAGTTTGGGGGTGGGGTAGAAACTTTTTGTCCCTTTTTATCGTAATAAATAATCTCCAGAGCCTAGAAATTTATGCCTATTAAGGAGTGCACTAACTAATCTAAGTGGATGGAAGCATTTTGGTTTAGGAGTTGAGGAACCAATCTGATTAGATGGAAACATCTAAAAGAGTCTATTCATAAAAGCACAGAGCTCAGGTGTTAGAAATAACATGATAGTTTCGCCATATCTCGTTGAGTCCTTTTCATTTCTATTTTTATTTTATTTTCTTTTAAAAATATGTTTCTCTAAGTGATTAATATGAGGAGCTAAACCCCTTAGCCGAGGCGACGGAGGAAGCCATTGTTCCATGAAAAGTGGTATAATTCTATTTTAATTATTTATTGCAATTATTTTACATGATTTTTTGCATAGAACTTAAAAGAAAAATTGGTTTTTATTGAGTAGTTGTGAAGTGTTTTGATGGGACATGCTTGGTTTTAATACTTTTGATGTTTCATGCTTTGTGCTTACAATTATTACTTCAAAAATCTATTAGAGGCAAACATTAGAATCACTTTAAAGAAGAATATTGCATGAATATTGATTAGAATTTATCAATTAATTGGTCAATGGTGGAATCCAAAGTCTCGGTATTTTATTATTATTGTTAAAACAATTCTATTTAATTTTCGAAAATCCTTCACAAGTTCGAGCAACGAACCTTTTTACCACTACAACTATAAAACGACATCACTCCTTATGAGTTGTGGTACGGTAAGAAGCCTAACTTACACTATCTCAGAGTGTTTGGAAGTAAGTGCTACATTATGAAAGATCGTGAACAGAAAGGTAAATTTGATTCTAAAAGCGATGAAGGTATCTTTCTTGGCTATGCATCTGATAGTAGTGGTTTTCGAGTATTTAACCTCAGAACCCAATTTATGATGGAATCTGAAAATGTTATCATCGATGATCTGAGCAACTTTCGTCATGATGACTCTCCAGCTGAATTGCCTCCAACTGAGACAATTGACAAAGTCAAAGAAATCCCAGAATCAGTAGAAGTTGTTCCAACAGTTGCTGATCCTGATGTTTCTAGTGACGAGGAGAAAAGCCCTAGTCAGGCTATTCCTGTTGAACAAGAACGTGCCCCTCCACGGCACCTCTGGGTTCAAAGGAATCATGATACTAACAGTATTATTGGAGGAAAAGATTCTACGACTAAGACGAGAGGACAACTTCAAAATATTTGCAATTTTGGTTGTTATCTAGAACCAAAAAATATTGATGAATCTCTTAGTGATCCCTTTTGGGTGAATGCAATGAAGAGTTAAATCAATTTCAAAGACAAGATGTATGGGAGCTCGTACCTTGTCCCTCAAATATCAATATTGTTGGTACCAAATGGATATTCAAGAACAAGTCTGATGAATTTGGCATAATTGTCAGAAACAAAGCCAGACTTGTCTCTCAGGCATATTTACAGATTGAAGGTATCGATTTTGACGAAACCTTCGCTCATGTGGCGCGCCTTGAGTCCATTCGTTTGTTATTAGCTCATGCTTGTTTTCTCAAGGTTAAGCTATTTCAAATGGACATAAAATCCGCGTTCCTAAACGGAAATTTAAAGGAAGAGGTCTATGTTGCTCAACCTAAAGGATTTTAAAGTAAAGAGTTCCCAGATCATGTCCTTAAGCTCAAATACGCATTATATGGGTTACAACAAGCACCTCGTGCCTGGTTCGAAAAACTAACTACTTCTCTTCTTAGGAAAGGTTTTTCGAGAGGTGGAGCTGATAAAGCATTGTTTACCAAATGGAGTGGGAAAGATGTAATCATTGCTCAATTTTATGTAGATGATATCATCTATGGATCAACATCCGAGAAACTTGCTAAAGATTTTCAAGTCTCCCTTGGTAGGGAATTTGAAATGAGCAATATTGGTGAATTAAAATTCTTTTTAGGATTACAGATTCAACAACATAAGGATGGTATATTGAGTTGTCTCAAGGTTCTGTCTGGATAAGTCAACTTCAAAACTGACACCTATGCCCACCACTGGTAAATTGCATAGAGATGAGAAAGGAGTAAATGTGGATCAAAAACTTTATCGATCTATCATTGGTAGCCTTTTATATCTTACAACTACTAGACCTGATATTGCTTTTAGTGTTGGTTGTTGTGCTAGATTTCAGGCTAATCCAAAGGAATCTCATCTTGCAGCTGCAAAAAAGATCATGCGATACATTCAACACACTATCGGGTATGGTCTATCTTATACTTTTGATACTAACACTGATTTTACTGGCTATTCAGATGCTGATTGGGCAGGATGTGTGGAAGAAAGAAAGAGTACTTTTGGGGATTTCTACTATGTAGGATTGAATCTTGTGGCTTGGTATAGCAAGAAAAAAAATTCACAATCCCTTTCAACGTGTGAAGCAGAATATATTGCTGCAGGTTCATGTTGTACTCAACTTCTATGGATGAAACAAATGCTTGCTGATTATGGAATTGACAATGGAATAATGAAGATATTTTGTGATAACTCTAGCACGATTCGCATCATTGAGAATCCCGTTGAGCACTCAAGAACTAAGCACATCGACATCAGGTATCATTTTATTAGAGATCTCTATGAAATGGTATCATTAACATGGAATTTGTGCCTTCCGAACAACAATTGGCTGATATTCTCACCAAACCTCTAGATACTGCTACGTTTCAACACTTACGGCAGTCTATTGGTGTTTTTTTGGTTCTTTATATTTCTAGCTTTTTCTTCCCCCCGGATCCATCAATATCTTTTGGGCAATAAAAGATTGAAGGTTCAGTGAAGTGTTGTTTCAATTCCTCACTTGTTTCTAGTAGTAGTAGTTTGTTTCTGTTTAATATCATTTTTGTCCAAAGAAATCTTTCTTTTCTTGTAAAAGTAAGGTCGCTCTTGTTGTTCTTTCGAGAATGACATTTTATGGGGGAGATTTCTTAATTGAACTTGTGCTTAATTGCCAAATCTTTGTGGGGAGTGCGGCTATGGAATATTGAAGGAGTTATCTTGTATCTTTATAAACTCCATGATGAATACACTAAGTTTCGACTATGTGAGACAGTCATTTGATGTAGACTCAGAATGTTTCGTATTGATCATTCGACCACTTTAAAATTGCTTATAAATTAATAGTTTGTGTGAGACAGCTATTGTCGTCTTCTAAGAATGTCTCAATGATTGAAATGGGAGTTTAGAATAACTAATCATTGTCTGGATATATCACAGAATGCATACTCGTATGCAAAGTGTTGTAAGAAGATTCAGGTCTGGGAACAAAGTATGCATACCCGTATGCGAATGGTTTTGACTGTCAAAGTCCGGGATCTAAGTTTGCGTACTCGTTTGTAAACTGTTTCACCTGCATTCGGTCTGGAACGACAGTATGCGTACCCATTTGCGAACTGTCGGAAAAGATCAAGTCCGGAACTTAAGTTTGCGTACCCGTTTGCAAACTTATGAGATTAAGTTCTAAAATCGGTTAAGTATGATTTCATACTCATGAAAAAATACATTTATATATTAATGAATGCAATCTTTGGAAACCGTGGCTAAAATGTTCATGAACTGATTCTTTTGAATCAATCCGATTTTGTTTCAATTGTGTCTTGTATATTTCTATGAGAATATAAACAATTGAACAACTCTATGAGTAACACAATTAGATTCATTTGATTATCATTTAATCTAGAAGTGTTAAGATGAACATGGTTAATACAAAAGTGTTCATAAGTTAATTGTTATTGAGCCAACTCAATATACACGTTTAGGTACGGATACCCATATCTAAATGAAGGTATATTTAATTTGTGTGTAACAAGCTAAGACCATCTAACGATGAAAAATTAGTTTGAATCTTAAATCAGGTTTTTCATCTAACGGTGAATGTTGATTGCTTTGTCTCAAAGTTATCAAACCCTGATTTGAAGACTATATAAGGGAGAACTTTAGCAACTGGGAAACCTAATCCGCACACCTCCTGTGTGATACTAGTTGCGACTAGAGTCGATTCTCCTTTAACCTAGGTTTTTCCTAAAACCATTATAGGTTAACGACTTAAAGACTTCATTGGGATTCTGAAGCCAAACCCAACTATTTTCTCTGTAGTTGCGTGTTATGATCTTACTTGTTCTATCGTATTGAGTATTATCTTCTCTAAGATTTGCTCGAGATTTATCTCCGATAGGTAAGATATAAAAAGTAATCGAAAATCTCTTCGTCTCATTCTTTGCGATTCCAAAATAACTTGTTCTACTACCATATAGTTAAGTTATTGTGAGGTGATTGATATTTCTAGGATGTTCTTCGGGATTATAAGGCTGGATTATCAATTGGTTCCTGTTCACCTTGATTTATCAAAAGACGGAACAAAAACTTCGAAGGTATTTCTGTGGGAGACAGATTTATCTATCACAATAAACTTTTCTGTGGGAGATAGATTTGTCTATCAAGTCTTTGACTTTGGGTCGTAGCAACTCTTAGTTGTGGGTGAGATCAGCTAAGGGAATCAAGTGCGTATGAGTCTTGCTGGGATTCAGAGACGTAAGGAATGCGACTGTACCTTAATCAGTGTTTGATTGGTTAGGGATCAACTACATTCCAGTCCGAAGTTAACTTGTAGTAGGCTAGAGTCTTTAGTTGTTTAATACAGTATGGTGTTCAAATATGGACTAGAACCTGGGGTTTTTCTGCATTTGCGGTTTCCTCGTTAACAAAACTTCTTGTGTCTGTGTTATTTATTTTCCGCATTATATTTGTTTATATAATTGAAATATCACAGGTTGTGCGTAGTTCAATCAATTGGTAAATCCAACCTTTGGTTGTTGATTGAAATTGATTGACACTTGAACATTGGTCTTTGGTACCGTTCAAGTTGTTTCTCATAATAATCAGGCTCACGGATTCTATCTATTTGATTTGCTGATTACATTGAGAAACAGAGATATAACTCTTGGATATATTTTCCTTGATTGAGTCTAACTGTCTAGTTGATTCTCTTGGAATTATATTGGAGTTGGTCCATATAGATTTCCTAACGAAATATTGGTGTGGTTGTTAGACCCCCACTTTTTCAGTAACCGAACTTTGGTTCGCAATTTTTTTTCTTGTAACCGAACTTCAGTATTTTTTCAATAGTGTGGAGTTCGGTTGGTTCGCAATTTTTTTTTGATACATCTGGGTAACCGAACTTTACCCTTATTTCAATTTTTTGTAGTTCGGTTTGTTCCCATTTTTTTAGGAGAGTCGAACTCTTCCCTGAGAACAAATATTTGGAGTTTGGTTATTTCGAAAAAAACGATTTCTAACCGAACTATTCTCTGTAAACCAAAAATTAGAGTTCGGTTTATTCGAGAATTTTTAATACTAACCGAAACTTTCTCTGAGAAATCCTATGAACATTTATCGTTTAAGCTAGTATTCTTTTTTTATTTATTAGGGGTAAAGGAGGTAAAAAAGCTAAGGAACCTTACATGAAGATTTGAGAACTCGCACTCCTCGCGGCAGAGTACACTGTGGTGCCGGTAAACGTGGTACCAAAAATGCTAAGTATGGAGGTGGGTCGTTGATAGGTGTCTAAAACACCTTAATATTTATCTATTGTTTATGCTTTCTTCGCGAGTTTTCTTGCAAATTATGTATCTTATGTTTACTTTTGAGTTTTAGGTACTTTGAAGTTATTTGGAGCAAAAGATGGAGAAACCATTCATTTGGAGGGAAAAAGGCAAAGCATCATTTCATGTGCACGTGCTATTGGGAGCGTAGTGGAAGATAAGGGGAAGCCACCTGCTTACAACAATTCTTTTGGTGGTCGGTATAGATTTTATGGGTGCCTGAAGTAATCCTGGTTCCTACACAAGACCTAGAATTAAGAGAAAAAGAAATCATTAACTTTTATTTCTTCTTCTCTGCTTGAATCGATGGCGGCTCTATTAGTGTTCAGGGAAATGGAGGTTCAGGAGTAAGTGTGTCTGAAATTTAAGAGACAGATGAAGAGAGGTTATAGTTCTACAAGAAATAAATGGGGTTTGAGGTGGAATTTGATTCTGAAGCAGCTAGGAGGTGCAGTTGTTGGTTGAAGACCCGAGAAGAAGGATTACAGGGTTTTGCGGTTAAACAAGAAATCGAGCCATGAAGTTGTTGGAGGAGATGACTAATGGGTCGATGGAGAAGAGAAGATGGATCTGTTGATGTTCAATTTGAATGGAAGAGAAATCAGGCAAGAACATGAGTTGCTGCTGTTGATATTTAGGGTTTCATGGATATGAAGATTTGGTAGCTGATTCAGAGTTTAAAAGAGGAGTTGCAGTTGAATAACAGATGGGTTAAACTCAGATTTGAGTTTGGATTGATAATGGTTTGTGTAATTGAAGCTGTATAGGATGAGATGGAGATTCAAGGGTTGTGAAAGTTGAGTAGTAAGGAGTTGTTAGTGACAGTGAGCTGGGAAAGACAGGAAGCTATGGGGTTGTATCTGAATTCAGATCTGATGGTGCTAGAGTGATGAATGAATGACAACTTAGATGTATGCTTAGGATTTGAGGCTGAAATTTATGTTGGTGGTTACAACTGATTGTGATGCTGTGAAGGTTATAGGTGCTGATGCCGTTCAAATGAAGTTCAGAGAATGAGCTGGATTGTGGCTAGGAATGTAGTACTTGGCTCAAATGGGTTGTGACAGTGAACAAATGCAGTTGCATGGTATTACAGGAATGTAGAAGGTTTGCAGTGGAGATTGCCTTGATTGTAGTGACTCTTGTGGTCTGCTGTTGATGGAACAGAGAGTAAAGGTTATTGCAGTTGTTAGAGCTGCAGAAAATGAGATTGCAATGGTGCTGTGTGTGTGTGAATTGCAGGAGATGTCTGAGAAGATGATATTGCAGGCTGGCATTGCATCTTTAGGTGGTGATGTTTGCAGCTGTGACTGAAATGGAGAATGGCTCAAGCAGTGCAAAAATGATGCAGTGGTGCTGTTGATAGTTAGAGCTCAAGTTTAAGGTGGTTTGGTTTGATGAGTTGCAGCTGAAAACATTACAGGTGTTAGAGAACTGCTCGGTCGAACTGATGTGAGTTTTAATTGTAGTAAAAATAGTGGTGAAAAGGTTCGATGCTCGAACTTGTGAAGGATTCTTTTAAACTCAAATTAACTAGAATAAAATTGTATTAAATTATAAAAAAGACACCGAGACTTTGGATTCCACCATTGACCAATTAATTGATAAACTCTAATCAATATTCATGCAATATTCTTCTTTAAAGTGATTCTAATATTTGCCTCTAATAGATTTTTGAAGTAGAAGTTGTAATCACAAAGCATGAAACATCAAAAGTGTTAAAACCTAGCATGTTCCATCAAAACAATTCACAACTACTCAATAAAAATCAATTTTTCTTTTAAGTTCTATGCAAATAATCATGTAAAATAATTGCAATAAATAATTAAAATAGAACTATACCACTTTTCATGGAACAATGGCTTCCTCCGTCGCCTCGGCTAAGGGGTTTAGCTCCTCATATTAATCTCTTGCTCAAAATACATCTTTGGTGTTCAAAAGTTGATTACAAGAGAGAAAAGAGTATGCTGTAGTCGCTGAAAGTCTAATACAGCGGACGGAATGGTTGCTGAAAAGCTTTGGTGACTGCAGGATGATGCGACCGTAACTCGTTGTCACTGAAAATAAGTCTGCCTCTGCAACCTTCTTTTTCCGCTGTTCTGTGTTCTTCGTCTTCTCCGGCACAGTTTGCACCAGCAGAAACGTGTTTTCTTCCAACGATTTTTCTGGCTTCTCTAAGGTTCTAAACTTCCCCTAACTTCTTCCTCCTCGTTCCTAGGACCCTAACCAACCCTTTTATACATAGTAGAGCAAAGAAAATTCGAGAATAAACTTGGTTTTTTTCCTCCACAGCACGTTACAAAATTTCCTTTTTTTTTTCTGTTTCACGTGCATTCAATCCATAAAAGCTGTCCAAACTCCTCCCTTGATAGAAACAAGTCTTTAATAAGAGTTTCCTTCCTCTTCTTCACGTAAATTTCTAAAAAATAAACCAAGAAACTTCCCAAAAATAGAACGTGATATTTTAACCATTTTTCGATTCCAATTCGAGTTCTAGCCACTTTGGATCCATTCCAAAACCCTTACCTCGCCTGTTAGGTCCATAGGAACAAACCCAATCAAATTCAGCCCTTTAATCTCCCTAAAAATCGATCAAAAATTCATCCCAAAAATCGTCTGTGAGAAAAAACGAATTCCCGCCATTTTTGAATATTTGAAAACGTGAAGAAATTTGTCCTCCCCCTATCCAGTCTCGGTCTGTGCTTAGCAGCTGCCTGAAAATGGGTTACCCCTTATCCAAAGTGAGAGTCCGAATAGCAAATGTCCTCCCAGGAGCCTTTAATAACTTTTCGAGCCAATTTTCCTGCAAGAGCCCATTTTTCCAAAAACACCTACAAGGGGGTAAAATACCAAAATTAGTACAGAAATGGGTACTAACACTATACATAAAAGAGAAGAAAATAGACACATAAATGCGTCTATCACGAACTCGCAAGCGTTGCTATCTCAAGCTTGTTTGTCAAGTTTAGTTGTCAAAACTATAAGTCTTGATTTCTAGTCTACTTATAGCTATGTCTCGGATTAGAATAAAATGTGTAGTTGAGCTTTAGACTTCACGGCGTTCATCGATTGAAGATGAAGAACTACTAAGGGGATCTTGTGGAAGTTCATCAACAAAAGGTATGTGGAGACTTGAACTCATTTATCACTCAGAAGTATATTTCTATTTTATTTCCTATTGAGACAAAAGTCGTATAGCTATATAGACTTTACTTTATACACATTTGATATTTCAAGCTGAGTTTAACTCGCTTACATATTTCTCGAAATATGTGTTGGTAAGCTTTTGCTTTAATCAAGTTCATCTTTTATTCTTGACGAAAATCAAAAGATGATCATGTGAAAATCACCTAGTAACATCTTACATGATTTGTGTGAGACAGTCATTTGACGTAGACTCGGAATGTTTCATATTGATCGTTTGATCACTTGAAAATTTCTTTGAAGCTAATAGTTTGTGTGAGACAGCTATTGTCGTCTTCTAAGAATGTTTCAATGATTAAAATTGGAGTTTAGAACAATTAACCATTGATTGGATATAACACAATATGCGTGCTTGTTTGCTAACTGTTGTAGATGTATTCCAAGTCCGGGAACTGAGTATGCATACCCGTATGCGTACTGGTTTAACAGTTGAGGTCCGGGAACTTGGTATGCATACCCGAATGCGTACCGGCTTAACAGTTCAAGTCCAGGAATTCAACGGAGTTTGGTCGTGAACGATAGTATGCGTACCTGTTCGCATACTGGCAGAAAGACCAAGTCTGGAACTCTAAGTATGCGTACCCGTTTGCATACTTTAGTGGGTTATGTTCTAAAATCGGTTGTTCATGAACAAATACATTTATTTAATAAGGAATGCAATGTTTTGCAAACCGTGGCTATAATGTTCATGAATTGATTCGAGTGAATCAAAATCGATTTTGCTTCAATTGTGTCTTGTATACTTCTATGATAATATAAACAACTGAACAACTCTATAACTAGTTTCATTTGAGTAATTTGAACTAGTTGTGATTAAGATGAACAAGGTTGATATGAAAGTGTTCATATGGCTAACTTCGGTTAACTATTGTTGAGCCAACAAGGTGTACACGTTTAGGTACGGTTGCCCATATCTAAATGAAGTCACATTTCATTTGTGTGTAACAAGCTAAGTTCGATCTAACGGTTGAAACATATTAGCTTGAATATAATCAGGTTTTCATCTAACGGTAAATATTGAATGCTTTGTTACCAAGGTAACATTGATTGCAAACCCTGATTTGAAGACTATATAAGGGAGAACTCTTGCAACTAGGAAACCTAATCCCCACACCTCCTGTGTGATACTAGTTGCTACTAGAGTCGATTCTCCTTTAACCTAGGTTTTTATAAAACCATTATAGGTTAACGACTTAAAGACTTCATTGGGATTCTGAAGCAAGACCCAACTATTTTCTATGTAGTTGCGTGTTCTGATCTTACTTTGCTCTATCATATTGAGTACTATCTTCTCTAAGATTTGCTCGATATTCAATCTCCGATAGGTAAGAAAATATAGTCACAAACATCTTCGTCTCATCCTTTGTGATTCCATAATATCTTATTTCGCTTCCATATGGTTAAGATCATTGTGAGGTGATTGATATTACTAGGCTGTTCATCGGGAATATAAGTCCGGTGTATCAATTGGTTCTTTTTCACCTTGAATTATCAAAAGACGGAATAAAAACTCGTAGGTATTTTTGTGGGAGACAGATTTATCTATTCAATAGACTTTTTTGTGTGAGACAGGTTTGTTTATAAAGTCTTCAACTTTGGGTCGTAGCAATTCTTAGTTGTGGGTGAAATCAGCTAAGTGAATCAAGTACGTAGAGTCCTGCTGGGATTCAGAGGCGTAAGGAACGCGACTGTACCTTAATCAGTGTGAGATTGGTTATAGCTCAACTACATTCCATTCCGAAGTTAACTTGTGGTAGGCTAGACTCTGTAGCGGCTTAATACAGTGTGGTGTTCAAATCTGGACTAGGTCCCGGGGGTTTTCTGCATTTGCGGTTTCCTCTTTAACAAAATTTATGGTGTCTGTTTTATTTCTTTTCCGCATTATATTTTCTATATAATTGAAATATCACAGGTTGTGCATAGTTCAATCGATTAGATTGTCCAACCTTTGGTTGTTGATATAAATTGATTGACACTTGAACATTGGTCTTTGGTACCGTTCATGTTGTTTCTCATATTAATCAGGCTCGCGGATTTCTATCTGTTTGATTTTCTGATTATGTTGAGAAATAGAGATACAACTCTTTGATGTATTTCCATTGATTGAGTCTGAATGTCTAGTTAACTCTCTTGGATTTATATTGGAGTTAGTCCATACAGATTATCGAAACGAAATATTGGGTGTGGTTGTTAGATCGTCGCCTTTTCAATTGGTATCAGAGCAGGCAAACGCTATAAACCTAATAAGTTTGTGTTTGACAGATCCCTAAAGTCTGTCCTTATGGGAAATTACTTTGGGAAACTTGTTCTGGGCATATGTAATGCACGCCAGAATTCCTTAAAGATAGTTCAGAGCTTATTATCTACAAGACATCTGGTCTCTCAAGATAATCTCGTGCCATCTAAGACATTGGAAACTTAGATGATGGAAAACAATCTAAAGGAAAAAAAAAGTTCTTCTAAGAAAAATTGTTCGAGAAAACGTGGTCAAAGCTCAAGGATAAGGAATCTCACTAGATTATTTCTTTATATTTTTGAGGAATATTATCATGATGGATCAATTGACAAAGATCTATTTAAAGCTTTTGTAGGCGTTTTTAACTTCTTAGAAAAACTTAATTCGATTGAGGAAAAGAATCGTTCTGATGAAAGTTCCGTACCTGTCAAATCATGTATTTATGATGTACGATCTAAGCTTGCTACCAACTCATGTGAAATTGATAAAAAGGTTTCTGGTGAGTTTGGTGTAGGTTTCAATTGTCGGAAAAAGTCATTCCTTGGTCATAAGAAAAAGGAGTTAAAAAGCTCTATTAACCCTGAGTATCATCATTACTATGATTATACTTCTGGTTCATTTCACAAATATCAACCGGAGACGTTGCATGAGGTTCACTATGCACATCTAGCCTCTTGGTAACAAGCTTGGCTCTACCCCATTTGTATATAACTTGAGATGGGGAAAGTAACGGTTTGATTAAGTTTGTGTTTAAGTTAATTTGCTTTTAATTCTATTTTGGGAAAAACTACTTGATAGATTCTCTCGATCTGTCTTTCCAAGGTTAAGTAAAGTGATGTAGTTTTTCTATTGTCCTTTTTACTGCACTATGTTGATCTTTTTCACAGTGTGCAAACCTTGGTTGTTGAACGCCTTTAGAAATCCTGCTTCTGTGGGTCGAGGTTCATGAACGGGTCCAAGCCCATCAATGGCTTTATAAGAGTGGTGGTACGCGTACCCTTCTTCTCCCTTTCCTTGTACGCGTACGTGAAATAAGCCCATCAAGTAAGTTTTTTCTCCTCTTTGATCTCTCAATTTTCAGATCTCATGGGGAATTTCAAGGTTTCAAAAAACTTGGATTCATCTTCTTCTAGCATGATTTTACCTAAGTGAAAATACGGGGGTACAACAACCACACCCAACAATTCGTTTGGCAATCTGAGAGGACTTACTCTAATATACTTTCCAGAGAATCAACTAGACAGTCAGACTCAATCTAGAGAAAAGTATATACGAGAGTTCATATCTCTGTTTCACAATGTAATCAGCAAATCAAACAGATAGAAATCTGCGAGCCTGATTATTGTGTGAAACAACTTGAACGGTACCAAAGACCAATGTTCAAGTGTCAATCAATTTAAATAAACAACCAAAGGTTGGATTATCTAATTGATTGATCCTAACGCACAACCTGTGATATTTCAATTATATAACAAAATATAACGCGGAAAAGAAATAACACAGACACTAGAATTTTGTTAACGAAGAAACCGCAAATGCATAAAAACCCCGGGACCTAGTCCAGTTTGAACACCACACTGTATTAAGCCGCTATAGACACTAGCCTACTACCAATGAGCTTCGGACTGGACTGTAGGTTAACCCCAATCAATCTCACACTGATTTAAAGTACAGTTGCGTTCCTTACGTATCTGATCCCAGCAGGATACTACGCACTTGATTCCCTTAGATGATCTCACCCTTAACTAAGAGTTTCTACGACCCAAAGTCGAAGACTTGATAAACAAATCTGTCTCACACAGAAAAGTCTATAGAATGAATAAATCTTTCTCCCAATCTATGTCCTAGTCCGAGATATCTATAAATAAGCTAGAAATCAAGACTTATAGTTTTGATCACTAACATTGACAAACATGCTTGAGATAGCAATGCATGCGAGTTCGACCGAGCAGTGCTCTAACACTAAAAATCAAGATTCTATTAAAATTAGATTTATCAATGATTCTAATAGTAACGGTTTCGTTCTAGAAAAGAAATTTGATTTGGGTAGTAGTCATAAAGAAAATTTGGTGTGTTTTGAAAAATATAATCTTGGAAACATCTTTAATGGTCTTGGTGAAGGTTTTGACACTCTCACAAGAATCTTCTATGCTAACATCCATGATGTTGATCTTTATGACATGGAATTCAAGACCATGATAAATAGAGAAAGGATTTTTGTTAATAGAGAGTTGATTTCTAGAATTACCAAAATTCCTTTGGGTAATATTCGCCTTCCTAGACCAAGGGAAGAAAGACCATCATATGAAACAATTTCTAATGGTCTTTGTGGCAAGAGTGTTGATTGGATTAAAGGGAAATTTCCTACTAATTATCTTAGTCTTGCTTTGATGTCTTTCAGAAAACTTGGTATATCTAATCTTTGTCCCTCCACAATTAAGAAATCTCAGTGGAGTCGTGAGTTTGCGGAGTTAGTCTATTTCCTTGAATTGGGTTCTCAAAGTCTTGATATTTGTGGATTCATCATTCTTTAAATGCTCTCAATGACGTCATCCAACAAGAAGTTAGTCTTTCCTTGCTTAATTGAGCAAATTTGTCGAGTATATTCTATTGCTCCTATTGGAAACTCTATTGGAACTCCCAAACTTGTTCGTCCTTGTACTTTTAAACGTATGAAGGAGAATGCTTGCAAAAGACAAAGATGTGATTCCCTTGACGGTTCTTGTGATCCTAACACCTTGAGTCTTGTTCATCAAATTCACAAGGGTGTGTGTAAGATCAATTCACAGGTAAAATGTGTGCAAGAACAATTACGTGTGATGCTACTAGGTTTCCCGAAATCAAGGAAGATATGGATATTGTTCAAGCCTCTTGGATGGTTTTCGATGATGAAGATGATGATTAAATTCTTTATATTTTTATTATGTCTAGGAAACTTCTTATGAGAATTTATTCTTGTGTTTTAAGAAGGATAACTAGGGTTTGGAATAGCCTATATTGTGATTACACACTATTATTGCCAATGATCACTACACCATTTTTCGGGATTAGGAACGGCTGGCTGCAGTTGCAAAAGGGACTTGCAACAACGGTCAGCCGTTGCGAAAAGTGGCGTTGCATTTTTTTTTGCAATAGCTCTCAAGCCATTGCGAATTTTTTACCGCAACGGTTTTCTGTTCAGCCAACTGTTTTTTCTTGCGACTTTGCAACGGTTTTAGCTGTTGCAAAAATGTTTAGCAACTACTTGCTGTTGTTACTATATTCTTTTCGCAACAGCTTCAAGCAGTTTTGAAATGGAAAATTCGCAACTGCTTTATAACAGTTGCGAAATTTAAAACCAAAAGAACTTAGAACGACTAATCTTAGCCGGACCGGATTTTGTGGTTCTGGTTCAAAATTTTTCCACAGCTAACAGTCGTTGCTAAATTTTGTAACAGAAAAAAAAGAAGTCAAGTCAACCATTTGTTGACCTGGTCAAGAGTTCCTTGCAACATTTTTAGGCCAAAATTTAGGCCAAAACACTGAAAACAAAAATTATATGCCCCTAAAGGATCATAAATCATATCTATACAAGATACGAATAGATAGTCTTCCTGATATCATACAACATATCTATATGGACAATTCAATTCTTCTCGATACCTATGTTCTCATAAGCTTTCACATATCGAAATTAAACAGTATAAGTTCAATTCTCGTAGATACCTACGTTTTACATTATTTTCATCATTTCTAAATTAAACATTGCAAGCTAGTATTCCACTACCTGTTCTCATTGACATCATTCGGCTTCACCCTCTGAAACACACTTCAGCAATCTTAGCATGGAAAACATTGAAGAGTTAGCATGGAATTGCACATTAGTCTTTTTGCTAGAATGAGATGACCAAGCAATGGCTCTAGCATGTAGGACATAGATAGTCCAGAAGCTCCTATAAAATAAACAGATCATACAAGTTGAATACTATATTGGCAGATTAAATAGAGTTTAGCACCGTGGTAATGGCTCAATGAAAGCTGTTACAAAATGTTTAGCACTGTGGCTAATGCTTGGCCATTGGCTTGCATCGAAAATCAGGTTTGTTCCGTAAGGCCTGTAAACCATGGGTGGTGAAAGTATTATTTCAGAAAATTGCAGTCACTAATAACATTATTACAGTCACCAATAAGTAGATAGTGAGCATGAATCCGTCCAGAGAAAATAGGAAATGATAATATATATTTTTCAGAAAATAGGAGACTATTTAAGTTCAACTATCAAGAGACTGACCTTTTCCTTAACATCTTGTAATAATGCACGAACACGGCGAGCACCAACACTAAAACATCCTTGTAAACAAACCAAAAATATAGAACTGGCAACTAAAAAAATGTGCACACTTAATAGAAAAAACAGATTGAGTGACCTGTATGAAAACCAAAATGTTGCTCTTTCTTGGAAGTCCATTGTAATCACAATACCATCTACTCCTACCCCATAGTCACGACCACCAACAGAAAACCCAATGAAAAAAGAAGCTGCTTTGAAGTTCCAACTTAAAAGAAAAAAGAGAATCGTTTTTTACCAGAAACCTGACCGCTTGTCTGATAATGCTCATCTCAGGCCAAGATGTTCCTGCGAACTACAATAAACAGATGTTCCTGCGAACTCCAATAATTATATATATATATATATATATATATACAACTACCACCGTCACAGGAGTACAGGGCATAGCTGAACCCGTGAACCTTCCATTCCAAGGTTTTGCATCCTTATAATGCTTTTGACTAGAAGGTGTACCTTTTACCAATATTCGGAAACCTGAGCTAACCAAATTGACAGTATTAGATTTCCCGTCATTCTGTATCGCGCAGGGGAATGCAACATCGCACCTTTCACACCAAGGTTCTGCATTCCTTGTAATACTTTGATCGAGTACAAGTCTTACCATACTCTCTGCAGATTAAAACAACTTACAAGGTAAACAAAAGCGATACTGAAAACTAGGAGATGCAATATCTTAGCTGGCGAAACATACCACAAAATACTTTGTTGAGCTTTTATATCCCTCACAAATACCATCCACCTTCATACTATCAAATAAGTAACCCCTGGTATCTACAATAGTCACGAATAATGATCAGATCTAATGTTACATATAACCATATATAAAGTAACCATTCTAGTTGATTCAAATGAAAAATTTAATACCTGGTATGGCTGCTTCAGCACATCGAATATGGTTGCTTTAAGGATTATATGGGCAGTGCCGTAGAGCTACCTGTTTCCATCATCAATACATCCAAAGAAACTTAGTGGTCTAGACCAAGTAAACCTTTGAATCATAAAATTAGATAACACAATTTTAAAAAATCGTCGCAAATAGAAAAACACCGCTAAGGTCTAGGCTTGCATCCAGAAATGAGTTTTTTTCTCACCAAAACTTAGATCTGTAACGAACTTCATTACCACTTCTAGTCTGATTTAAAACCTTAGACACCTATTCTTTACCAAAACCACCACACAAAACCCCCCATAAAATCTCCACTCCCTTCATCAAAAATCAACATATCACCACCAGCATCACTTGATTCTGACTCCAGCCACAGCAGCAACCCTCATCAGCATACAATATTCATCACTGCAATCACAAGCACCATAGCCTCAATCTGACCTTGTACCAGTTCAAATAGCTCAATCAACTGATTTCTCCATTGCAGCTTCAATTTCCACTCAGATCAAACCATCAATCCTGCACACAAACATACCCATATCTCAGTACCATCAGTTAGTTCCTCTGCACCAATCTTATAAATTCGAAAAAAGCAACCCCTGAGCTCATTGCATATAAGGTTTGCAGTAGTAGGATGGCGCTCTAGAACATGATGCACACCAAAATCCTGCAAAATAAAAAAGAATAACCCACACTAACCCAAATTTATGCAAAGAAAGATTCTATTTAGACTTGATACCCGTAAACGTCTTCAGAAAGGGACATGGCGTCACCTATGATGATTGATAACAGCTGAGATTTGAGAGGATCGTTTATCGATTCAATAACAGCTTTAAGAGAGAAACATCCTTGCTCTGTAGTAGCAAGCTTACCCCAGTTTATCATTGCTATTTCGTATAGATGCCCCAAGTACTGTCAGAGACAACAAAATTTCAAGTAAGGCACATCCCTGAATCCAAACATGAATTTCATGAAAAGTAAAATACTGAAACATTAACAAACAAAATTTCAATGTGAATTTACCCAGGTTTCCTCTACACATTCAAACTGAGTTCTTACCAGCACAATTAACTCATTGCCATTTCAATGCAGCTGACCAACACTATCAAGCCCTTACTCTCAACTGTTGATGCAAAGACAATTCATTATCAATTCCAAAACTCAATTCCTGTTCCATCTCCAATATGAACCAATCCCTTGAATTCAATCACAAACTTAACTACAACTACAACTCCATTAACAATTCATGTAAACTCAGAACTGGATATATATAACTTTACTCAGTTAACCCCATTAACCTGGACCAATCCCCTTAACAATTCAATTTATGAAAAAAACATAATTCATTAATCCTTAAATTTTCAAGAGGAAAAAAAAATCCCAAACATTATCTCGCTAAAAAAAAGATAAACCCCAAATCTATCCTTGCAAACTAACACATCCTTGAATTTATCAAACCAGAAATCTAAACAATGAACAAAACAAAATAACTTATCATTTGATTTTTAAGAGAGGACAAAATTCCGAGAAATTGTAGCAGTGGATTAGGGTTTTCGATCTGGAAGATGAATCAGTGTTTTAGAGAGTGAGATGCAATCGATGAACTTTAGTTTCGATGCGAAAAGAATACCCAAATCTCGAATTATGTCAAAACGCAAGGGATTTTTTCTTTTTTACAAACCCTAACTTTGAAATTGCAACTGGTTTCCAGAGAAAGATTGAAGAGAAATGGCATGTGTTGATATTTTTCTCAAACTTAGCTCATGATGGTTGTATTTTTATGATTACAGAAGTGAGACTGATTTTTTTCTTCTTCTGAAGCAGACAGGGAAAAGGAGTGAAGGCGAGGGAGAAGAGAAAGAGGATGGAGAACTGAGATGGAGGAAGAGAGAATAACGAGTTCACTCTGTCTTAGGGGATTAAAGGATAGGGTTGAATCAATAACCGTTCATTTTTCTAGAGCAAATCTTAACCATCAAAAATAGTGTTCCCACCCACTCAAACTCATCGCACATGTGCAATTTAGGTGTTACCTTGCACACAAGCGGGAAACACATGTGGTTTGATCAGCCGTGCGATTTGCAACAGCTCTAATAATTTCGCAACTGCAAAAAGCCGTTGTTATTTTTTGAGCCGTTGCAAATTTAGTTGCGAATTCGCAACGGCTCTAGAGCTGTTGCAAATTTTTGTTGCTAATCGGGAAAAATGGTGTAGTGGATTTTCATCTTGCAATGTTTTTAGATTTATTTATTTAAATTCTAAAGTTATTTGGAATATGATTTTGCAGTATTAATCTTTACTGGTTTTATACATTGCAAATAATGTTATGGGATATGTGTGTTTGCGTCCGTGAACTATGATTGTCCCGTATATGTCAAAAGTTAAGTCTATCATGTCATTATGCAAATATTGATGGAAAATAAAATGGACTTTTGATGTCAAAGATTAAGTCTATTGTGTCATTATGCAAATATTGATGAAAAATAGAATGACTCTTTGAATATTCCGCAGTATTGATCTTTCCCTGATCCACTTCTATGTGAAAGTACTGTATGGCTCCGTAAGTTTTCTTATGTTGAGCATTTCCGATTAAATTAATCATTGAGGTTCCTTTGTGGTTAATTTAATTGAGTTTTCTGGATACAAATTCATGTTTCATGTGATTTGTTAATGTCCAAAAAAATCCTTCTTTTCTTGTGAAAGTAAGGTCGCTCTTGTTGTTCTTTCGGGAATGACATTTTATGGGGGAGAGTTCTTAAATGAACTTGTGCTTAATTGCCAAATATTTATGGGGAGTGCGGCTGTGGAATATTGTAGGAGTTATCTTGTATCTTTATAAACTCCTTGATGAATACACTAAGTTTCGACTATGTGAAATCATCGAAACAAAGTTGATATGTTCTGAAAAGACGAGGGTACCCAAATATACCTCAATCTAAAACTTTTCCACCTATAAGTGCTTTTACCGAAAGTGATTGTCTATGGACTAAGTCGAGACAATACAAAGAATCGGTATTCACACTTTGTGTGATCGTCTATGGATACAAGATCGAGACAATACAACAATCAAAGTGTGATTACTTTATAATAGGTTCGGACTTAACCAAACTCTATAGGATCACTATCAAGTAATACGGAGTTAACGTTTGTGTAATTTACTTTAAATTATAATAACAATAATTATAATTGCGGAAAACAAAAGTAAATGACACATCAAGATTCTGTTAACGAGGAAACCGCAAATGAAGAAAAACCCCGTGACCTAGTCCAGAATTGAATACTCTAAGAATTAAGCCGCTATAAAAAATCAACCTAACTTCGTATAGTTGAGACCAAGCAACTAAACCTATAGTTCACCTAGTTTCTTTAGTATCTCTGCGCTTCCGACATTCAATAAGTGCACGCACTGGAACAATTCCTTTGGTTCGTATTCCAAGCAGTAAAGGAACAACAAATCTGTTCGGTATCAACTCTATTAAATCCCAGAGATATGAGTTAGACAAAGGCTCTTCTGTTTAATCCAATAAACTCCTTTGCCGGGTTTAGATCTATCTAACAAACAACTAACAAGTAGTCGAGTTTAGATTATGCAATCAATAATAGGATCTATCCAGATTCTAAATACTGATGCCGATCTACGCAACTAATCAATCAAATCTACCAAAAGATAAACCGATTATAGTTGGATCCCATCCGATCAAGTTTTGTGCACACCAAAGATTATGAACCCAAATCAGAAATCTTCTTCGGCTACAAATATTCTTAAATCTTCAATAAACACCTGTACACAACAACATAAATCTCTTGTGATCAATCACGCACAAAACGGAGTCTGTTAACAATGGATTATCACAAGACGTCTTTAGATCTACAAACAGTTATAAATATCCCGTCGACACTTCGATCTAGTTTGAGTGAATCCTATATCAGAAGAGAAGATTCTCAAGAATAAAAAAACTAGGTGCAATCAAAGTTCAAAAACCGTTAGTCAATCAAATCAAATCGAAAACTAATAATACTGCAATTATCTAGTTTCCCACCAACGGTACTCGTAGAGCTTATTGATCCCACAGAAGTCTTTAAACGAGCAGTCGTAAGATATTTCGCCTAATTAGGGTACTTTCCTCTCCGAATAGACGGCTCCACCAGTAACAACACAACAAGGTAGTTTTGCTGGCTCTTAGGATAGTTTACATGAAATGCAAACTTGGGTATTTATAGACCAAGGAAGTTTGGACACCAAGGAATTTCCAAAACCGAAATATTCTTAAGATATGCAATATTTCCAAAATCGGTTTTCATAATTCCTAGAAATGCTCTGTCCAAAAATAACCGAAATCCTACTAGAAAATATCCAATTAGTAAATGCACATTACCAATTTTTATTTTCCAGAGATAAGCATTTTAATTGCTGGTAATTAAAAGCATATAAAAATTAACAACCTTAATTAAAAGATTCTCAACTTATTTCGGTCCGGGATCTCCTTTAGTTATTAAGGAATATCTTTGAACAATAAAAGATAAGAGTTACTGAACATGTTCAAAGTATGTCGACATCTTAATTTTTTGTAAATCCTATTTCATATTTACAATCTTGGAACCAATTATACCACACTTCCAAACAAGTTTAGAACTTGTTCATATGATTTCCAAGAACTATGTGATTGATCAAATCAACACACTAATCATGGGTTTACGGTTCTACCAAACACAAGGATCGGTTCTACCTTAATATGGTTACTGGGACCGGTTACATCAGTTACCAAATTGGTCACATCAATTACCAGGACCGGTTACCATATTCTCATGGTATTACTTGTGATCGGTCACACCAGTTACCAGGATCGGTTACACCATTTACCAGGACCGGTTACACCAATTACAAGGATCGATTAATACTCTTTTGTGATCGGTCACACCAATTGCTAGGATCGTTTACACCAATTACTAGGATCGGTCACACCAATTACAACTATCGATCATACCATCTTAGGTGATCACTTAAGATCGGTTATACTAATAAAAATCATACCAATACATAAGTCAGGCATTGTGACTAGTTTTACCAAGATACATAACAAGTTACGATCGGTTCTACTAACTCACCCATATTGGTAATCCAAAGATATGCAATGAATAACAATACCAATAAGCCTAGCGATTTCCCTTTCGATTCATAAAACAAGTTCATGAATGTACTTCCTTTAAACGAATGTAAACATTGTTTCCTAGGACGAAATCTTCACCCATACCCATACACATAATCACAATGGCATTCATACGATTATGTCGATGTCTTATATACGAAGTTCAAAAGATAAGCGTTATACTTCGTATTCTAATTCCTTAACACTATGTCTACTAGAGTATAATCATTCACAGTTTCACAGTTATGTTTTCAATATAGCACGACTTGAAAGATACGTTGGGAATGAAACAGTTCAAGTCAAAATATTACTAACCTCAAGAGGAAGGATGATGTTGTCGATGTAGCTTGTTACTTCTTCACATTCTTCAAGTCTTCGAGTAATACTTGTATGTCTCATTATCCTAATCTTTCTAGCCTAACCTATATGAAGTTGTCTCTAGTACATAATCAAGCGACTCTTAAATTGAGTTTTGATTCACTAAAATATGACAACCAAACTTGACATACCAACGCTTGGTGGGTTCAACCGAGCTATGCTCTAACAATCTCCTCCTTTGTCAATTTTAGTGACAAAACTCTTACAATCATATGGATAAAAAAATTACAAAAATTCATTATACATACGCTTGATTCCAAGTTTCAACGGCACAATACCCTGCATATATTCAATCCATAAATGCCGCAGAAGACATTATAATAACAAAGCTAATACTCCCCCTAAAGGTAAGATAGGTATATTTTTAATCCGCACATCTTTGTTATTTCTCTTTTGTCGTCCAAATAACTACAATCATCATATGATATGTTTCTCCCCCTTAGTCAATGCTTTACTCTTTCGTTAGATATAATATTTAAGCACAATTGTCCTTTCCTAAGTGATTACAAATCACTTTGTTTACTCCATATATTTCTCCCCTTTTTGTCACAAAATGACAAACGTATGAGCAAATACCAAAAACCGAAAGGATCTTACAATCTAAAAGAATTGTATAACCTATAAGAGTTAAGCACGAAGGTTTCACATACCATTTTAGATAACCAATACCAAAACCGAAACTACAAGTAATTTGGTTTTGATATGTCATCAAGGAAACAATTGCCTGAAGCAATTTTCCCTAATAGTTTAACAAATTGACTAAGAAAACTTAGTTCCCTTGCTAAACCGATTGTACAAGTACAATCGCTTATTTTGATAAGACCAAAATAAAGATCAGAATTAAATTTATTTTTCTCATCAGGCACTAATTATTTAGATAATAACTTAGACCTTCCACTTTAGACAAGACAAATACTAGGTTAGTTAACTAATATTTCTTGTCAAGGCATTCGATTAGACTTGAATAACCGAATCCTTTACTTTTGTTAAGTCTAACTAAGATTAGAATTAACTTAGTTTCTCTTATCCGGAATCGAATTGGACTAAACAAATGGTCCCGTATTTTGTTAAGCCATAAACAATACATACAAACCAAATAAACCGACTTGCACAATTATTTTTCTTAACCGGAAGCAATTGAAATAAACATAGGCAATAAAGCACCGCAATTGCACCGAAATTTCGTTAAGTATAAAACAATTGATACCAAACAATAAAGAAAGATATCAAACCAGTTTTTCTTAACTGGAAACAATTGAATCACACACACACATACATCCATACACATATAATGGATAAACATCAATTGTGCCGAATTTTGTTAAGCAAAAGCAAAATATATGCAATAAACTCAAGCTTTTCTTAAACAGGAAAACGATTAACTAACAAATTCGTTACCTCATATTCCGCATCCTCTTCTCCCCGAAAGATATATCATTAAGCGCAAGTTCAAGTTATAACTCTCCCCCATTGTGTTTTCATCCTCTCGCAAGAACAAAAGAACAACAACAAAAGCAACCTTTACCAGAGAAAGGTTGAATCGGTTTTAACTAATGCATAGCAAAAGTTGAAAACCCCGAAACACATATGCTTTTATGTTATAAAAAAATTCAACATATTGTGACTTTTTCACACATGAGTTTCAATCGGAACACCTTATGATCCGTTGATAAAGCCTACCAACATGGGCTAGAACTTAATCCTGCTGAATCAAAAAGCCACATAAACCATAAGGGTTCACACATCATATGAGATCGAATATTAAGGTTAAGAAAACCGAAATCAAACATCCCATAACACATAGCAATAATATAAAGCATTCAAGCACAGGCTATGTAATCGAAAAACTATCACAAGAAAAATTATAAAATAATAATTTTATTCATAAATAGATAGTTTTATTCATCAATAGACCTTACACAATAATAAAAAAATGATGTCTATTTTATTTGGATTAAGTATTACAGCATATAACTTAATCTCTAGTGGTGCTCTTATTGTTCACTGAAGTTTCTTCAGTGTTCAAACTCTTGAAGCATGTCTCAAGAGACTTGTCCGCAACCTCTTTCTGTTTTCCGAGTTCTTCAACTTGAAGCTTCAAGTCTGCAAGTTCACTTTTTGTCTCCTTTATTTTATCTTTTAGTCCACCTCGATCTTGAACCAAAGTAAAAAGATTTCCTATGAGTTTTTCAAACCCATTCATAACTTCACACATACCATCTGTGGGAAACACTTGGTAAAATCTGAATTATCGAAGCAAGAAGACATTACTCTTCTTGAGATCTAGACACAATTCTTGAGACAATCTTTCTGATTTTTCGTTTTGAAACGAATCCTTGAAAGTTTCTAACCTTTTGAGCTTCCCTTTTATTACTCCTTGTAACACTGCGAGTTATATGAACCTTGCTTATCAAGTCTTACTAAGGGAAGGCAATATACCTAAGAGAAGATCTTTCTTATATAGATAAGAATATATATTCGGTTCAGAATTACAGGTTTTTTGAATATATACAAAATATTTTTCGACCTTCTCTTTTTATTGAAAGGGAGATATTCTTTAAATATCTCTCATTACAGAAAATAGTAGCTATCATGAACATGTGTCCTTGATTTTTATGTGCTTTTCCCATCCACAAATATGAGCACGAAAAAGAACGGGAGAGCAAAATTTCGATACTAGGTAGCATCAGAGTAAGCTTTTTCTTGCTTACAATGAGTATTGGAAACAAAGTTCATGTTTCTCCTGGGGAATTTCTGCCCAACATATTTTCTCCCAAGAAGGTGATCCCTACTTAATTAAAGAACTGATCATTAGGAGAAACTGTACTGATGTGAGAATTTTCAGAGATGGATAAATCTCTTTTAATTCTATCAAGGAGATTTTCATATGATTTTCTCATTATAAGGATTTCCTTATTATGCACATCAGCATGATTACTTGAAACAATTATTAGAAATTCCTGATTGTTTCCTTCGCAGAGATTCTCTCTTTCCCTTTTTCCTGGAATTGTTCTTCATGTAAACAAGGACTGTTTCGACATGAGTGGGGAGGAACCTTTTTACAGAAGTGATTATCAACTCTTACTATAGATTATTTAGAGTTGACTTTGTTGGATTGAGATATAT
Source organism: Papaver atlanticum (assembly GCA_023531105.1). Classification (NCBI taxonomy): domain Eukaryota; kingdom Viridiplantae; phylum Streptophyta; class Magnoliopsida; order Ranunculales; family Papaveraceae; genus Papaver; species Papaver atlanticum. The sequence goes on along the minus strand of JAJJMB010007708.1, from coordinate 31,117,236 downwards.
ACTGTCTTTCTACTGAGGAATGATCTTTCAGTTTTTTAAGACAAGAAACTTCTTTCAATATTTTTACCACCGTATTTTGAAGAAGTATAAGTTTCCTGTCAAGTGACTGACAGTTATATTCCTTAATATCATTCTCACGGAATCAGTTCAAAGTTTCCTTTGGACAAGATTTCGTCTGATCATCAGTAGATGTAGAAGATGGTATCTTATCCTCTTCTGACTTGATGTAGTTAGGCAAACTACCATCATCATGATCTGTTTCAGATGTGACTAATTTATCACAGTCTATAAAAGTTGAACTAGGACTTTTAGTTTCTTTAATATCAGAAGAAATTACAACAGCATCATCAGTCAGAGTCACGGGATGAGTCTCTTGAACTTGAGTAAAAGATTTAGCAATGGCTTCTAGTTTGACAGCGAGATCCATATTCTCTTTGGCTAGAATATTTAGTTGAATGTCTTTTTCTATGATTTCATTCTTAAGAAGATTAGATTCCATCTTTAGTATTAACATCCGTGTAGACAGAGATATTATTGGCTTTAGGAGTTTTACCAACTCTTTATCAGAATCTTCCTTTTCATCAGAGATAGACTCAGATGTTTTCATAACACCTGGATCATGAGTTAACGAAGTTGTAACATCTTCAACATTTGAGTATTCATACTCTTGCATAACGTTAACTGAATTAGTCATAGATTCAATTCTTATAGATTGGATCACACCAAACACAGATTGTTAGATCTTTTCGTGTTTGCCTGCTCTGATACCAATTGAAAAGATGAGGGTACCTAAATATACCTCAATCTAAAACTTTTCCACCTATAAGTCCTCTTACCAAAAGTGATTGTCTATGGACTGAGTCGAGACAATACAACAAATAGGTATTCACACTTTGTGTGATCGTCTATGGATACAAGATCGAGACAATACAACAATCAAAGTGTGATTACTTGAAAATAGGTTCGGACTTAACCAAACTCTATAGGATCACTATCAAGTAATACGGAGTTAACGTTTGTGTAATTTACTTTATATTATAATAACAACAATTATAATTATGGAAAACAAAAGTAAATGACACGGCAAGATTTTGTTAACGAGGAAACCGCAAATGCAGAAAACCCCCTGGACCTAGTCCAGAATTGAATACTCTCAGAATTAAGCCGCTATACAAAATAAACCTAACTTCGTATAGTTGAGACCAAGCAACTAAACCTATAGTTCACCTAGTTTCTTCAGTATCCATGCGCTTCCAACATTCAATAAGTGCACGCACTGGAACAATTCCTTTGGTTCGTATTCCAAACAGTAAAGGAACAACAAATCTGTTCGGTATCAACTCTATTCAATCCCAGTGATATGAGTTAGACAAAGGCTCTTTTATTTAATCCAATAAACTCCTTTGTCGGGTTTAGATCTATCTAAAAAATAACTAACAAGTAGTCGAGTTTAGATTATGCAATCAATAATAGGATCTATCCAGATTCTAAATACTGATGCCGATCTACGCAACTAATCAATCAAATCTACCAAAAGATAAACCGATTATAGTTGGATCCCAGCCGATCAAGTTTTGTGCACACCAAAGATTATGAACCCAAATCAGAAATCTTCTTCGGCTACAAATATTCTTAAATCTTCAATAAACACCTGTACACAACAACATAAATCTCTTGTGATCAATCACGCACAGAACGGAGTCTGTTAACAATGGATTATCACAAGACGTCTTTAGATCTACAAACAATTCTAAAGATCCCGTTGACACTTCGATCTAGTTTGAGTGAATCTTATATCAGAAGAGAAGATTCTCAAGAATAAACAAACTAGGTGCAATCAAAGTTCAACAACCGTTAGTCAATCAAATCAAATCGAAAACTAATAATACTGTAATTATCTAGTTTCCCACCAATGGTACTCGTAGAGCTTCTTGATCCCACAGAATTCTTTAAACGAGCGTTCGTAAAAGATTTCGCCTAATTAGGGTACTTTCCTCTCCGAATAGACGGCTCCACCAGTAACAACACAACAAGGTAGTTTTGTTGGCTCTAAGGATAGTTTACATGAAATGCAAACTTGGGTATTTATAGACCAAGGAATTTTGGACACCAAGGAATTTCCAAAACCGAAATATTTTTAAGATATGCAATATTTCCAAAATCGGTTTTCATAATTCCTAGAAACGCTCGGTCCAAAAATAACCGAAATCCTACTAGAAAATCTCCAATTAGTAAATGCACATTACCAATTTTTATTTTCCATAGATATGCATTTTAATTGCTGGTAATTAAAAGCATATAAAAATTAACAACCTTAATTAAAAGATTCTCAACTTATTTCTGTCAGGATCTCCTTTAGTTATTAAGGAATATCTTTGAACAATAAAAGATAAGAGTTACTGAACATGTTCAAAGTATGTCGACATCTTAATTCTTTGTAAATCCTATTTCATATTTACAATCTTGGAACCGATTGTACCACACTTCCAAACAAGTTTAGAACTGGTTCATCTGATTTCTAGGAACTATGTGATTGATCAAATCAACACACTAATCATGGGTTTACAGTTCTACCAAACACAAGGATCGGTTCTATCTTAATATGGTTACTGGGACTGGTTATATCAGTTACCAAATTGGTAACATTAATTACCACTGGTTACTAATTTTAGTTGTCAAAACTATAAGTCTTGATTTCTAGTCTACTTATAGCTGTTAGAGCACTGCTAGGTCGAACTCGCAAGCGTTGCTATCTCAAGCTTGTTTGTCAAGTTTAGTTGCCAAAAATATAAGTCTTTATTTATAGTCTACTTATAGCTAAGTCTCGGATTAGGATAGTAAGTTTAGTTGGGCTTTAGACTTCACGGCGTTCATCGAATGAAGACGAAGAACTACTCAAGGGAACTTGTGGAACTTCATCAACAAATGGTATGTGGAGACTTGAACTCATCTATCACTCAAAAGTATATCTACTCTATCTCCTATTTGAGACAAAAAGTCGTATTGCTATATAGACTTTAATTATACACATTTGGTATTTCGAGCCGAGTTTATTTGGCTTATCTATTTCTCGAAATATGTGTTGGTAAGCTTTCTCTTTAACCAAGTTCATCTTTTATTCTTGACGAAAGGCAAAAGATGATCATGTGAAAATCTCCTTGTAACATCTTACATGATTTGTGTGAGACAGTCATTTTATGTAGACTTGAAATGTTTCGTATTGATCATTCGATCACTTGAAAATTGCTTTGAAGCTAATAGTTTGTGTGAGACAGCTATTGTCGTCTTCCAAGAACGTTTCAATTATTGAAATGAGGGTTTAGAACATGTAACCATGATTGGATATAAACATAGTGTGTATTCACATTTATGTAAAGTACAAAACCGGGAACCATGGTATGCGTACCCGTACGCATACTGGTTGGTTGTTGGAAGTCCGAGAACTAAGTATGCGTACCCGTACGCGTACTGGCGGAAGTTCAAGTTCCGTGAATTTCAGCTGGAGTTTGGAAGTGTAAAATGGTATGCGTACCCGTACGCGTACTAGCGTAACCAAACTGAGTCCGGCAACTTAGGTATGCATACCCGTTTGCATACTTAAGTAGGTTATGTTCTAAAATCGGTTTGTTTATGAACTAATACATTTATATAATAAGGAATGTAATCTTTTGCAAACCGTGGCTATAATGTTCATGAAATGATTCGAGTGAATCAATATCGATTTTGCTTCAATTGTGTCTTGTATACTTCCATGAGAATATAAACAATTGAACAACTCTCTAACTAGTTTCATTTGAGTCATTTGAACTAGTTATTATAAATATGAATAAGGTTGATATGAAAGTGCTCATATGGCTAGCTATTGGTTAACTATTGTTGAACTAAATAAGTGTACACGTTTAGGTACGGTTACCTTTATCTAAATGATGGTACATTTCATTTGTGTATAACAAGCTAAGTTCGATCTAACGGTTGAAATATATTAGCTAGAATCTAATAAGGTTTTCATCTAACGGTGAATATTGAATGCTTTGTTACCAAGGTAACATTGATTGCAAACCCTGATTTGAAGACTATATAAAGGATAACTCTAGCAACAGGGAAACCTATTCCCCACACCTCCTGTGTGATACTAGTTGCGACTAGAGTTGATTCTCCTTTAACCTTAGGTTTTTCACGAAACCCTGTAGGTTAACGACTTAAAGACTTCATTGGGATTGTGAAGCCAGCCCCAACTATTTCTCTGTAGTTGCATGTTCTGATCTTGCTGTTTTATATCGTGATTGAGTACTATCTTCTTTAAGATTTGCTCGAGATTTATTCTCCGATAGGCAAGATTGAAAAGTAGTCACAAACATCTTCGTCTTATCGTCTGTGATTCCATAATATCATGTTTCGTTAATCAATTAAGATTATTGTGAGGTGATTGATAATACTAGGCTGATCTTCGGGAATATAAGTCTGGTTAATCAATTGGTTCATGTTCACCTTGATTTATCAAAAGACGAAACAAAACTCATAGGTGTATCTGTAGGAGATAGATTTATCTATACAATAGACTTTTCTGTGAGAGACAAATTTGTTTATCAAGTCTTCGACTTTGGGTCGTAGCAACTCTTAGTTGTGGGTGAGATCATCTAAGGGAATCAAGTGCGCAAAATCCGGCGTGGTTCAAGAGGCATAAGGAACACTACTGTACCTTGATTAGTGTGAGATTGGTTAGGGTTCAACTACATTCCGGTCCGAAATTAACTTGGTAGTAGGATAGTGTCTGTAGCGGCTTAATACAGTGTGGTGTTCAAATCTGGACTATGTCCCGGGGGTTTTCTGCATTTGCGGTTTCCTCGCTAACAAAATTTCAGGTGTCTGTGTTTATTGATGGTGGTTTTCAGTTCATGGTCAAAATTGTGAAACCCCATTTTTAATGCGCTGTCATCCTACAAAGGAACATAGGCCATTTGAAAGTGATGAGTGCATAAACCTCTTCGCTCACAGATGTATTGAGAAATTTAATATATTTGTATATATATATAAAATTCACTCAAAATGGTGCATAGCAACAATCCCTAGTATTTCATGAATTTTATTTTTCACCAGCATTATTCACTAATGCATTGCCCGCTTAGTATTTTTCTATGCTATGTTCCCTAGCTGAACTCTCAATATTGGCATGACATGACGATTAATGTCCACTCGCAGCGGAGTAGCACGAATCTCCCTAAGTGTCATTATTGAGATCTGCATGAAATCACTCACACAGGCTGCACCACTCTCTGATAAAGAGATTTTCGTGTCAACGCACTTTTAATTAAAAGTTAGCACGATCGACGCGCTTAAATTCCTTAGGGAAAACCTAGACTGTCCATGAAAGTCTTAAGGAGCAATCACGGCCACACGATTTGGCAAAAAAATTCAACAAGCTTAGCCTCTTCCCAGCAGAACTAGGTGACCTCCATAATGTCCACCGGCGGGCCCACTAGCATCCCTGCAGATCGGAATCCCTTTAATTCACCCGCAACTCCCCTGATCGTTAGCTAGAACCAGGGTGATCGCGCTGTTGAAAGAAATCTCGAACGAGCTAAGACCGACCATTATGGTCTCAAATTCATAACATCTGCCCAACTTAGCTAGCCTGATTGGACGGTCTTGATCTTCCTTCGAATGATCAAAGAGGTGATGGCGTGTTCACCGGCGACCCAGCTCCATCCCTGGTCGATCGACCTGCCCACGGAAAGCCAAGAGTGCATCAATTCGTTTGCTCAAACTAGGGTGAACGCGCTGTTTTGGAAGCCCTAAAGTTGCGTTATGGCAGCGTGCTACTGTCACAAATCGATCACAACTGTCCATCTTTGCCAGCCAAATTGAATGGTTTAGATAAAATTATAAGCGACCCAATAGATGCCAGCATGCTCATCGGAAGCTCTCCTTTGCATCTTGCCAATCGGCCCGCTCAAACTAGCGCACAATGCTTTCAATTGATTAGCCAAAACAGGGTAGACCACACGGCTTCTAAACCCTAATTTGAATCAACGGTAGTAAGCAAGTGCCGCAAATCATCTCGTCCATCCAACTTCACTAGCCTATTCGGATAGTCTATATTTATTTTCAGGAGACCGACAGGGTGATGCCGCGATCACCGGCCATCCCTCCTTCACAGGGAATGATCGGCCAAGTCATGGCTCGTTCATAGGGTTCCCAAACGAACACTCAAAAGTGGCCATTCGCGCTACTTGTATGATTCAACAGCAGTGATTAACTGCCGCAAAATCGTTTCAGCCACTCAACTTGGTTTACCGATTTAAGCGGTCCAGATCTAACCTGGATCGACCGATAGGATTTTAGAATAGCTACCAATCGCCTCTCTCCTATAAGGCATGACCGGCCACTCCCTGGGATTAGTGCATAGCTCCTCCCGACTCCCTGAAAGAGGGCGGTCACGCTCCTTTTAAGACATACAGCTCCGCGACTAATTTAGATGAGCTCGGAAACAATGATGCTTCATGAACATCGATTATTTTCAGCTGCTTGTTTAAAAGCGATGCTTTATATACATCGATTATAAACGATGTTTTATTGATTCCACAAATAATTTTGTTATTTTACCTAAAAGCACTATGTGCTGTTTTTAGCGGCAAGTCTCACGAATTGACCCATTTACTCGAGACATCAAACATGTCACAAACTGGGGGATGCTCACTGGGGTATTGGTCTGGAGGTTTACAGTGTGCGGCGTGCAACGCGCCCATTACGAGAAAGTGTCAGGAAAGGGCGGACGGTTTACAACAATGAGGGAGTAGTGGGTGAAAGGATGACTGGTCTTCCCACATAATAGAAACGTGATGGTCACCAACTTTTGCACAACCCCACTTCTCCACTACTTAACTGCCTCCACTTCATACAAGATCAGGGGTGTGCTCAATGACTTGGATAAATAGGTTTTTCAACCTATTTTCGAAAAGAGGAAGTGTTATCAACACAAGTATCCAGAAAACACCAATAACTGATAGCTTACGGTCTGCAAGCCAGTTCCACATTCTGATACAAGTCATAAAACAGTCACACCTCCATAATTCAACATTCTGATTTCAAACACCTTCTTCGCTTCCCTCCCTAAGATCAACCATTCTCCTTCACTTTGTGGCCGAATTGAATATGGAACGACCATTTCTTGGTTTAGGACAGAGTCTTACAGATTGATCTCTCGAATCTAAAAGTACTCCTGTGCAGTACATTTGTTTAGGGTTTGAATTCGTTTCTCATCAACACACCAAAATTTACCAAAAACAACAGAATTAGTTTTTACCCCAAAACAAATGGCGACCACAGTGGGAGATTAATCTCTCGGTTGCAAGATCAATTTTCAATTTCATTTCAATTTTCTCAAATTCAAGATGGTAGATCTTAGGTCTGGGTCAGTTACCAATCCTGATACTATTAGAGATGATAACACTCCTAATGCCAATATCCCTACTCTTAACACCAATGTACCGCCTGCCAGTACAGTCAACGCATCGCATGGTGTTACATCCTCTAGCACTAACACCAGTAGCGTCGGAAGCATCCCCTCTGGCGTGACGCCTCCAATCACCAGGGCTGCCACCATTTCTCCATCAGGACAAGAGACTGGAGGATCCAGAGTAAACCTACCTCCTATTACCATTGCCAATTTAATGGAGAGACATGAAATTCTTACTAAAGCTCAGACGGACGTGGCTACAACTCAGAAGGAGGCACTCACTTTTCTCAAGAAGCTAACGGAAAAATTACCACCAGAACCGTGTCGACCCAAAATGGAGCAGACAAGGAACACTTTCATGACACCCGGCGCGAGTACTTCAGCAGGGCGTATCTTTATTGATGAAGAAGTTCGTGTAGCTCCTGAACGACCAACAGAAAGGAATCAACAATCCAACTTTATCACACGAGAGGACTTGGAACGACTTCTCCAGAATCGAGGCAGAGAAAATCCATCCACCATACACCATTCATCAACATCAACCTCCTTATCCTCCTGACGTGCAAAGAGTTCCCTTTCTAAGAGGATATTCTTCTCCCCAGTTCTCCCTTTACGACGGTACTGGTAACGCTCGTGAACACATCTATCATTTTTTGGAATCACTAGGAGAGCATGAATACAACCACGTCCTCCGCCTGAAAGAATTCTCAAAATCACTCACTGAAAGGGCATACACCTGGTACAACAACATCGAACCAAACAACATAGGGAATTGGTGTGAAATGGTTACCGCTTTCTACAAGAAATATTTCTTTGTGTCTGAGAAAATCACTTTATCAGACTTGGGAAGGATGTTTCAGCGAAATAATGAACATCCAAATGATTATGTCAAGAGATTCAGGATTCAAGCGCTAGATTGTCATGATCCAAATGTAACTGAGCATCAATTGGTGGAGCTATGCATTAATGGCATAGTACCCGTCTATCACACTTTACTGGAGAACCTGCGTCTCCAAACATTTTCTGAACTTCATGAAGCTGCTAAACGTTCGGCCACAACAGCACCGGCATTGCTGGAGAGGACCAGACCCGCCATAAATGAAGATGCACGTGAGACTCTAGGAAGCAGACGTATCACCAACAAATAATACAATGTTGGACCCTCTGTAAGTGTAGTAGGTGAAGGAGGAAAGAGAAAAGCTCCAGCGGCGGAACAACAACCCAAACGTGCGTCACCAGCGCATCAGGCAGCTCCACCACGGAAGGCGCCTATGCAACAACAAGAAACTGGAGATGCAGCTCCAAACTTCCCATTACCAATAGAGGAAGTAATTGAGCTCCTGGAAGCATGGATTCAGGATGATGCCATCAAACTACCTCCTATCAGACACCCACTAACTGAGGAAGAGATGGCAAATCCCAAATATTGCCGTTACCACAAGTTAGTCAATCATCCCACCAATGAATGCAACAAGTTGAAGCGCATTTTCAAGGAAAAAATAGATGCGGGAGAATTTCAACTAGGCACTAAGGGAGTTCACAGACCCTCTCCCAGTCAGAAGCTGCACACTTTCTGGGGACTCTTCTCACAAGACCGTGCAATCTATGATGGAGCGTGTATGTGAAATTCTTTATTTCTCCAAGGCACAGCGTCAAGATATATTTGCAGCTCTCAATCGCATTGTGTCAGGCGAGCGACTATTTTCAGTCGGAGAAGCTACTACTAAGCCCCAATCTCTCTTAGGAGGCGCTGTTGGAAAATGCAACTGGGGACTGCTGACCACTACCCACCTGAAGGGTGTCGAGTTTGACAGCACGCTGATTGACGCAGCCTCTGACTGCAACGTTGTCACCATCAAGACTCTGAAAGCCGCAAAGATCCCAAAACAGGAAGCCGTTCACTGTCCAACCATGATCAAAAACTCGGAAGGGGAGTTTAGAGACGCTTATAGGTACATCAATCTCGAAATCAAGGTGGGAGATGCTCTAACGCATGCCAAATTTCATATTGTCAAAGAATGCCCAAATTATGATATGGTTCTGGGGCGCTCGTAGGTGCATGGCAATAAAGCAAAGCTGGGATTATGTCCTTTACCAGTGTCCATACCCGAAAGGATTTCCAATAAGTCATCCAACCCTGAGGATTATTTGCTGCCGTATCAACAACTTGCTAATGTGACCCAATTTCCTGGAGAGACCTCGGCGATGTACATTCGTAGATTCCGAACCCAAGTAAGTCTTATTGAACAACCCTTTCTGCAATCAGTCACTCTTCCTTACGTCAAGGGCCGGGGACTTGACCCGATCGTCAACCCAGCCGTCACTAGGAGATGTGAATGGGGTGCTGGGCCTTTCAAATATTTTATTAAAAATTTAGAAGCTGTCACAGTCAAAGATGGGGAATCTAAGAATCAAGTAACGGTGCAACACCCAAATCCATTTCAAGTTGGAGATATAGTAGTAAGGTTTGCTGCCCAACCTGCTCCGCCAAATTCCCCAGAAGATGAGCCGTACCTAGTAGTAGAAATTATCTTGGGAGGCTACTGCAAACTTATCAATGCTGACAAGCTAGAAGGCATAGTAATACACGCCAAGTGGCTTAAACCTTTCAATACCTAAGATGACACGTCGCCTTTTTATTTAGCATTTCTTTTAGCATTTCCCCTTTTCATGCAATATTTGTAATTCCTCCAAAATGACTGCATTGCTTGCATTCATAATTAGGATTTCATTTTATCAGTTAATCGAAACATCATTTCCTCACAAAACCATTACCCATCAGTTCAAAACCAAAAAAAAAAAAAAAATCAAACCATGAAGGAAACACCTTACATCTTTCAGTAAATACCTAAGAGGGGAATATGTAAAGGAAAAAGAAAGAACAAGATATTTAAGGGAAATCATCAAGCAGCAACAGATTCTTCTTGGAAGGTACCGTATCCGGAAGAGCAGTCTGCTTCAACATTAAGATGGTTTCTCAATCACCACCTCTTTTGACCGACGTGATCCCTAGAGGAGGTTCTGTCCACTTCAATATGCAATTTTCATATTTTGAAAATCATTTCACGGACCGGGAAGTAACGAATCTGAAGGTGGCGCACGTACCCAGTGACACTCCCAGTTCACAATTGCTTCTTCAGAAATCACGTTTCACATGTCGTCAATTGAAGATAAGGCCTCTCTCATCCGTTTAGCCCACAATATGCGGCTTATTGGGTCTCTAGATTCATGGAAAAGCTCCCATGCTTCTACATACCTAGCCGGCACGTCACAAATCTTCAAGAAGCGTGTAATATGCAAGAGGAATATCAAACAGAAGGTTGGTCGAGCCATAATTATTATTTTTTCCCTACTATAAATTGTTGTTACTAGCGTTACATGTGTGGAAATATTATTGTGGAAGAGGCACCTCTTCCCATGAGAAGAAAACACAGACTTGCTAGCCATTACTTATTTGTGTGATGTCTTCCTATCTGCCATGCCGCCTCAATAGAATGGGAAGAGATCAGATTACAAAATCGCGTTTTAGGAATGAATATCATGAGCACAGGCTACCGAAGAGCGCTACATCTAAAGTTTCAAGATATTGCGAGATCTTTCTAAGAATTTGGATTTCTTAGTCGGGAGATTTCATTCATTCATCCAACTGGAAACATAAAATCATGAAAGCAGCATGAATGAAGGATTATTATTTGATGAAGCCTTAGCTCCAGTCGCATGAAACGAAATACCACTAAACATAAAAGAAGTATCATCTACGCCAGGGTCAATGGCGCCTTCACTGGAACCCTCTCCAGAAGCCGCTTCAACATAATCTCCAGAAGCCGCTTCAACATCCTCTTCGGAAGCTGCACCAACATTCACTTCGGCGCCCGCTTCAACATCTTCTCCAGATGCCATTCCTCCTATACACTCTTCGGAAGTTGCCCCGACATCCTTTTAGAAACTGCTTCAACAGCCTTTTGAGGGTATTCCGGTTCGTCCACGTCAGAGTCAAGGATTATGACGCCGTCATGAATAGTGTTTTCATGTTTATCCAGGAGTTCACGTTCGCCCAAGAGCTGCTCATGCTCCACCCTACGACGCTTTATCCAGGCAGCAAACCTTTCAGTCCTAGCACTTGTTGGCTGAGATGCTTCATCGCGCCTCCATTTTTCCTCCATGCCAACCGAAGCCAGGAAAACTTGGACACGCTCTCAGACGATGCTCAGATGTACAAGGGACTTGGAATGCAGTTTGAGATACCAACCAACCGTCGGCCTGATCTACCTGGGGCCAACCGACATCATGCTTGGGGAACACTCATCTGGACACCTCATGCCATGTTCCAAGGATAAACCGACCCACCTCTCCTGGTAACATCTGTTTACTTTGCCACATAAGTTTTATCTTTATTTGTCACCATCTAGTGCTTACCCCGCAACAATGTCACTGTTACGTACTAAGCAGGGGACTTAATGTTGATGGTGGTTTTCGGTTCAGGGTCAAAATTGTGAAACCCTGTTTTTAATGTGCTGTCATCCTGCAAAGGAACAGAAGCCATTTGAAAGTGATGAGTGCATAAACCTCTTCGCTCACAGATGTATTGATAAATTTAATATATTTGTATATATATATATAAAATTCACTCAGAATGGTGCATAGCAACAATCCAAAATATTTCATGAATTTTATTTTTCACCAGCATTATTCACTAATACATTGCCCGCTTAGTATTTTTCAATGCTATGTTCCCCAGCTGAACTCTTAATATTGGCATGACATGACGATTAATGTTCACTCGCAGCGGAGTAGCACGAATCTCCCTAAGTGTCATTATTGAGATCTGCATGAAATCACTCACACAGGCTGCACCACTCTCTGATAGAGAGATTTTCGTGTCAACGCGCTTTTAATTAATAGTTAGAACGATCGACGCGCTTAAATTCCTTAGGAAAAACCTAGACTGTCCATGACAGTCTTCAGGAGCAATCACGGCCACACGATTTGGCCAGACAATTCAACAAGCTTAGCCTCTTCCCAGCAGAACTAGGCGACCTCCATACTGTCCACCGGCGGGCCCACTAGCATCCCTGCGATTGGAATCCCTTTAATTCACCCGTAACACCCCTGATCGTTAGCGAGAACCAGGGTAATCGCGTTGTTGAAAGAAAGCTCGAACGAGCTAAGACCGACCATTACGGTCTCAAATTCATCACGTCTGCCCAACTTAGCTAGCCTGGTTGGACGGTTTAGATCTTCCTTCGAATAATCAAAGAGGTGCTGGCGTGTTCATCGGCGACCCAGCTCCATCCCTGGTCGATCGACCTGCCCACGACAAGCAAAAAGTGCATCAACTCGTTTGCTCAAACAAGGGTGAACGCGTTGTTTTGGAAACCCTAAAGTTGCGTTGCGGCAGCATGGTACTGTCGCAAATCGATCGCAACCGTCCATCTTCGCCAGCCAAATTGAATGGCTTAGATCAAATTTTAGACGGCCCAACAGATGTCAGCATGCTCATCGGCAGCTCGCCTTTACGTCTGGCCAATCGGCCCACTCAAACTAGCGCCCAGTGCTTTCAATCGATTAGCCAAAATAGGGTAGGACACACGGCTTCTAAACCCTAATTTGAATAAACGGAAGTAAGCAAGTGCTGCAAATCATCTCGTCCATCCAACTTCGCTAGCCTAGTCGGATTGTCTAGATTTATTTTCAGGAGACTAACAAAGTGATGCCGCGATCACCGGCCATCCCTTCTTCACAGGGAACGATCGGCCAAGTCATGGCTCGTTCATAGGGTTCCCAAACGATCACTCAAAAGTAGCTATTCGCGCCACTTGTATGATTCAACAGCAGTGATTAACTGCCGTAAAATCGTCTCAGCCACTCAACTTGGCTAGCCGATTTAAGTGGTGCAGATCTAACCTGGATCAACCATATGATTTTAAAATCGCTACCAGTCGCCACTCTCCTATAGGGCATGACCGTCCACTCCCTGGAATGCGTGCGTAGCTCCTACTGACTCCCTGAAAGAGGGCGGTCATGCTCCTTTTAAGACATTAAGCTCCACGACTAATTTAGATGAGCTCGGAAACATAGATGCTTCATGAACATCGATTATTTTCACCTGCTTGTTTAAAAGCGATGTTTTATATACATCGATTATAAACAATGTTTTATTAATTCCACAAATAATTTTGTTATTTGACCTAAAAGCACTATGTGCTGTTTTTAGCGGCAAGTCTTACGACTTGACCCATTTACTCGAGACATCAAACATGTCACAAACTGGGGGATGCTCACTGGGGTATTGGTCTTGAGGTTTACAGCATGCGGCGTGCAACGCGCCCATTACGAGAAAGTGTCAGGAAAGGGCGGACGGTTAACAACAATGGGGGAGTAATGGGTGAAAGGATGACTGGTCTTCCCACATAATGGAAACGTGATGGTCACCACCTTTTGCACAACCCCACTTCTCCACTACTTAACTGCCTCCACTTCCTACGAGATCAGGGGTGCGCTCAATGACTTAGATAAATAAGGTTTTCAACCTATTTGCAAAAAGAGGAAGTGTTATCAACACAAGTATCCAGAAAACACCAAGAACTGATAACTTACGTTCTGCAAGCCAGTTCCACATTCTGATACAAGTCATAAAACAGTCACACCTCCATAATTCAACTTCTGATCTCAAACACCTTCTTCGCTTCCCTCCCTAAGATCAACCCTTCTCCTTTACTTTGTGACCGAATTGAATCTGGAACAACCATTTCTTGGTTTAGGACATAGTCTTATAGATTGATCTCTCGAATCTAAATGTACTCTTGTGCAGTACATTTGTTTAGGGTTTGAATTCGTTTCTCATAAACACACCCAAATTTACCAAAAACAGCAGAATCAGTTTTTACCCCAAAACAGTGTTATTTCTTTTCCGCATTACATTTTGTTATATAATAGAAATATCACAGTTTGTGCGCAGTTCAATCAATTAGAGAATCCAACCTTTGGTTGTTGATTACATTGATTGACACTTGAACATTGATCTTTGGTACCGTTCAAGTTGTTTTACATAATAATCAGGCTCACGGATTTCTATCTGTTTGATTTGCTGATTACATTGTGAAACAGAGATACAACTCTTGGATATAATTTTCGTGTGATTGAGTCTGACTGTCTAGTTGATTCTCTAGAAAGTATATTGGAGTTTGTCCATACAGATTGCTAAGCGAAATATTGGGTGTATTTGTTAGACCCCCGCTTTTTCAATTGGTATCAGAGCAGGCAAACACGTTTAAGACCTCATAAGTCTGTGTTTGTTTCAATCTGACTCTATGGATAGTAGTGCTATCTCAGATAAACGCATCATCAGAAATAAAAGTTCTATTTCCATGAAATCTATTAAAGAGAAAAATTTATCAATCTCAAATATGGATAAACCTAGTGTTCCCACGAAACAGAATTGCACTGACAAGTGTTACCCCGATTACCTTTCTAATGATTCTAACTCTGTTAAAGAAAAGGAAGCAGCCAAAGAGAGTAAAATTATTCTAAACTTTATTAGAGTCCAGGCTTATAGAATCAATCGGTTGAAACACAAAGTCAGTGATCTTGTTGGTATAGTAAATGATCGTGACTCGCAACTAAAGGGTCTTCAAGAGGGTTTTACCTCAGTCTGTTCTTCACGAACCCTACTCGAGATGAAGCTCAAAGAGGACGCCTTAGAAATTGAACGTCTTTTGTGTAAATTCTCTATTCAAGGATGTTCTAAAGAGTCCACTATACCAAGTGCTTCTGATTCTACTGGAAAAATTTCAGTCCTAGAAGCAAAATCAAAATCCCTTCCTATTGGAAAAGATGTGATTGTGTCTTCCTCTAATCGAGGAGTTTCAACATCACATGGAAGGAGGGAATCTCCTAACAGCGATGTTAGGTCTGTTCACACTAATCACTCATGTGATCAGAAAGTGTGTCTCTTTTGTGATTCAAAAGGACATGTTGAACGGAAAAGCAAGTCTAGGTTGAATAACAATACTCTTGTTCAACTTCAACACACCTTGGATTTAATTCTCAAAGGTGTAACTGACATTCGGATGTCTAAATCTATTGGTTTTAGTACTCACCCTGTGAATTCTTCCAGGAAAGTCACTTCTACTTGCTCATCGAATGTTCACCCAAATTGTAGCTTCAATTCAATTGGGTCAAGTGATGTGATTTCAACTTTGTTGTAGTAAAAGGTTCGTAAGACTTGTGAAAGCAATTGAATTTAGATTTATTTAAACTAAAAGTAGAGAAATTTTAAATCCAAATTTGTTTTTTAAGATTGAAAATAACAAAGACACTAGATTCCACTATTACACATGAATGAATGATGGTAAAAATTCCAAAACTCTAATTATTTTAAAATCTCTTTTTCTTAATTCACAAATGATCAAGCATATTCTCAAACATTAATTGTATCCCTTAAGCATAGATTTTCTAACCAAAGTATAACCTATCTAATTGAATCACAACTAATTAGGAAAAATTATGCAAACAATTAAAATTCTGCAAAGCAGTGATTTGAGTGAATTATAAATTACAAATTAGAGAAAAGTAAAATAATTACCAATTATTCATGCAACAATAGCTTCCTCCGTGCCTTGATTACGCGAGAATTAGCTCATCATTATCATGGAAACATGCTCAAAATTCATCTTTATTAATGCTCAAAAATGGTTCACAAATGATGAAATGGGAGAAAAAATGATAAAAACCGGGTTTTGTAACACTTATATTTGTTACAAAATCAATTGTTACAGAAAACGATAAAGGAATACCGTCACTAGCACTGTTGAAGAACGACGGTCTTTAAGGGTCTTATGTTCTTCGTACCTTCTTCACCAGCAGAAAACAACAGCTTCATGTAAAACTTTTTTCTCGGATTTTTGATGCTCTAAACGTCTCCCTATTCTCTCCCTGAACTCTCTGCTCCCTCTATGAGTCTCCTACAGCCTTTATATAGTCACAGGACCAAGAATACATTCGTAATAACTCAAAAATCTTCTCGATATCCAACCATTAACTCATGAATATTTTCTTTTCTGTTTTATGTTCTCACGCATCTGTTCGCAGTATACACGCTCCAACACTTCCTTGTTTGACTCCTCCACACTTCTGCAGAAACCAAACTCTATCAAAACTCAATCAACACACGTTCAAGCACGCTGTACTCCGAGATTGCATATTTTCTTCCCAACGAATATCCATCCCAACTGAACGCATTAAAACACTCATACCACCATTGTTTGGGCATATAACGTTCATCCCAATCAAAATCAGTGATTGAATCTCACTGAAACTCCTCCAAAAATCCAACAGAAAATTCCGCAGAAAACTGGAATTTTTCCCGCCAAAATTCTTTTTCAAACGATGAAGAAGGGTGTCCCCCTAACCAGACTGGGGGTGCGAATAGCAGGTGCCCAACTGAGGTGCCCCTTATCCAAACTGAGAGTCCGAATAACAAATGTCCCTTGGGTGCCTTTAGACAACTTTTCGAGCCGATTTTTTCCAGAAATGTTTATTGCCCAAAAATACCTACAAACACATAAAACACCATAATAAGTACAAAAATGGGTACTAACAATATATACAATAGAGATGAAAATAGATACATAAATGCGTCTATCATCAAGGAGATTTCAGAAATGTTCCCCTCAATCTAATGTGAAAAATAATGTTCGAAATGTGAAAAAGGTTGTTGTAGAGGGAAGTAACAGTGAAGATATGAAGGACATCCTAAATCTTATAATTGAAGGATACAAGGATCTTATCAACAGGTTGTCAAAATCCTTCGAACAAACTTCTTTTGGTAAGAATTCGAACTCTGTCTCATATTTTGATGACATCAAGTTTTATGATAATTTTTCACATCAAAAAGGATTCTTTCCTAGAATTGGAAGGAAAAAAAGACACAACCATGAACACCGTTCATTTAGTGAGCTTAGAGCTTATACTTGTGCTAATTAAATCACAAGGTTGAATTCTCACTCACAAAAAATCCTTGTTGAGTGAGATATTGTCAGGTATACTTATTGGTATTGCTTTCAAATTAGTCAAGCTATCTTCTTATCGTCCATAGCTAAACTATTGTCTTTAGACAGCGCTTCCTAAGTATTGTTGGTGTCTCAAGAAGTTCTTCGTTTTTCTATTTGTTTTAATTTCGAATAAGTTTTTGTTGCAACTAAGTTGCCTGCTACTCTTGTGCTCTAAATTGTTTCTCTATGGAGATGAAAAATTTATTGAGCCAAAAATTTGTGAAAGAAAAAATTCACGTAGAAAAATTATTCTGTTGAGTCTTAAAAGAACGATCCGTTTTTGTTTTGTTTTGTTTTGGGTTCGGATTGTGTTCGTGCGGGTACCCATGTTTTCTTATTACGAACCGTCTTTAGAAACCCTAAAAATTACTGTCCCTAAGAAACCATTTAAATACCAAACCTATTGAGTCACGTACGCATACTCTAGGTTATTTTGTTTTTTGTCAAGAATGTATTCACCTTCTCGCACTGGTGATTTTGCAAGAGGCTTTCTTGATAATGGTATTGGTTTCGAGTCCAAAGGGAGGAAGAAAGAAGATGATAATCCTAATGCCTCATGTTACCATGCCTATACACATCAGGATGTTGAGAATGAGGATATGGTTTCTGCTGAAGTGGTTCATGATTTTCTTAAATACTTTGAGGAAGCAAAACCCAACTCGTTGATACTATGAAGTGTCTTGATGTGTTAAGAACTGAGTTGAAAAAGGTTAATTATGACCTTGTTCTCATGAAGACACATGTTACAGAGCTTCTCAATAAGGATATCTTCTCTGAAGAAGCGGTGGATGCTGTCAATCACAAGCTCAAAGGTCTCAAGGCTCGTGAGGATTCCGGAAAAGCTAATTGATTTCAGTTCATGTTCATTTTGACGGTTTAGGAGTCTTTCTTTTTTTCTTAGCATGTCGATGTCTCGCTGTCTAGGAAAACTTCTTATGAGAATTTATTCTTGTGTTTTAAGAAGGATAACTAGGGTTTGGAATAGCCATTATTGTGAGTACACATAGCTATTTCCAACGATTTTTCATCTTGCAATGTTTTTAGATTTATTTATTTAAATTCTAAAGTTTATTTGGAAGATGAATTTGCAGTATTAATCTTTATGGTTTATATATTGCAACTTATTACGGGATATGTATGTTTGCGTCTGTGAACTTTGATTGTCCCATACGCAGTCAAAAGTTAAGTCTTTCATATGTCAGTATGCAAGTATTGATAAAAGATTGAATTGACTTTTGACAAACAAAAGTTAAGCCCATTATGTTATTATGCAAATATTGATGGAAGATAGGATGAACTTTTGTTTATAAAGATTAAAGTCTATTATATGTCATTGTGCAAATAGTGATGAAAAATAGAATGAATCTTTGTTTATTCCGCAGTATTGATCTTCCCTGATCCATATCTTTATGTGAATACTGTGCGGCTCCGTAAGTTCTCTTATGTGAGCATTTCCGAATAAATTAATCATGGGTTATCTTGTGGTTAATTTAATTGAGATTTTTGGATACAAATTCATATTCTTATGTGATTTGTTAATGTCCAAAGAAATCCTTCTTTTCTTGTGAAAGTAAGGTCGCTCTTGTTGTTCTTTCGGGAATGACATTTTATGGGGGAGAGTTCTTAATTGAACTTGTGCTTAATTGCCATATCTTTGTGGGGAGTGCGGCTGTGGAATATTATAGGGGTTATCTTGTATCTTTATAAACTCCTTGATGAATGCATTTAGTTTCGGTTATATGATTGCATCTAAACAAAGTTGAAATGTGGTTCTGTTTTGGTCATGAAGTATCTCTAAGAAAATTTCATTAGGATCCCACTAGTTTTCGTACCTTTGCCAATTTATATTGACAAAAAGGGGGAGAATTAATGTGTAGTTCACACTACAAATACATATTGTTTACGGATCATTATGTAAGGGGGAGTTGTTTTCATGTGAGATGAAGTATTGACTAAGAGGGAGTGATACATATCACCATAGTATTGTTGTCAAAGTTGTAATACAATTGAACTTTGATACTGTGTAATAATACTATGACACTGTATAACAATGATTGAGAGCAACAGTTTTCTCATTGTTATAGCTACGGATCTTCAACAACGATGATGATGAATTGAACACATTTAGAATCATTGGAGCACTTGGAAGTGACGAAGATTTCAAGTAATGTTGAAGAACCAAGGAGATCAAGCATTTGGACGAGAAGCTACAAAGTTTATTTATTTTGTAATCCATATGTATTGATAGTTTTGTCACTAAAATTGACAAAGGGGGAGATTGTTAGAGCACTTGTCGGTCGAACTCGCAAGTGTTGCTATCTAAAGCTTGTTTGTCAAGTTTAGTTGCCAAAACTATAAGTCTTGATTTCTAGTCTACTTATAGCTAAGTCTCGGATTAGGATAGTAAGTGTAGTTGAGCTTTAGACTTCACAGCGTTCATCGAATGAAGACGAAGAACTACTCAAGGGAACTTGTGGAACTACATCAAAAAAAGGTATGTGGAGATTTGAACTCATCTATCACTCAAAAGTCTATCTACACTATCTCCTATTTGAGACAAAAAGTCGTATTGCTATATAAACTTCAATTATACACATTTGGTATTTCGAGCCGAGTTTATCTCGCTTATCTATTTCTCGAAATATGTGTTGGTAAGCTTTCGCTTTAACCAAGTTCATCTTTTATTCTTCACGAAAGTCAAAAGATGATCATGTGAAAATCGTCTTGTAACATCTTACATGATTTGTGTGAGACAGTCATTTGATGTAGACTCGAAATGTTTCGTATTGATCATTCGATCACTTGAAAATTGCTTTGAAGCTAATAGTTTGTGTGAGATAGCTATTGTCGTCTTCCAAGAATGTTTCAATGATTGAAATGAGGGTTTAGAACATGTAACCATGATTGGATATAAACATAGAGTGTATTCACATTTGTGTAAAGTCAAAACCCGGGAACCATGGTATGCGTACCCATACGCGTACTGGTTGGTTGTTGGAAGTTCGGGAACAAAGTATGCGTACCCGTACGCGTACTGGCGGAAGTTAAAGTTCCGTGAATTTCTGCTGGAGTTTGGAAGTGTAAAATGGTATGCGTACCCGTACGTGTACTGGCGTAACCAAACTCAGTCCGGCTACTTAGGTATGCGTACCTGTTTGCATACTTAAGTCAGTTATGTTCTAAAATTGGTTTGCTCATGAACTAATACATTTATATAATAAGGAATGCAATCTTTTGCAAACCGTGGCTATAATGTTCATGAAATGATTCGAGTGAATCAAAATCGATTTTTTTTCAATTGTGTCTTGTATTCTTCTATGAGAATATAAACAATTGAACAACTCTCTAACTAGTTTCATTTGAACTAGTTATGATAAAGATAAATAAGGTTGATATGAAAGTGCTCATATGGCTAACCATTAGTTAACTATTGTTGAACCAACTAAGTGTACACGTTTAGGTACGGTTACCTTTATCTAAATGATGGTACATTTCATTTGTGTATTACAAGCTTAGTTCGATCTAATGGTTGAAAGATATTAGCTTGAATCAAATCAGGTTTTCATCTAACGGTGAATATTGAATGCTTTGTTACCAAGGTAACATTGATTGCAAACCCTGATTTGAAGACTATATAAAGGAGAACTCTAGCAATGATAGACGCATTATTGTGTCTAATATGTCTCAATTGTATATATTGTTAGTATTCGATTTTGTATTTATTTTGTTATTTTATGTCTTTGTAGGTATTTTTAGAGAAATAAGCTCTTGCGACGAAATTGGCTCGTAAAGTGGTGTTTTACACCCCAGGATAGAGTACTAAAGGCACCCCTGAAATGCACCGGAAGCACCCCAGAAATACACTGGAGGAACCCCGAAAAAGTGCTGAAAACACCCCAGAAAAAGTGTTGAAGGCACCCACCAAAATTACTAAAGGCACCCTCAAAATGGATAAGGGCCCCCCCAAGGCAGCCGAGATGTTAAAGGCGCTCATGTTTTGGATCAGGGCACTTCATCCTCTACATTTCAAATTCGAGTTTTTGGCGGGAAAATGGAGCAGTGAACTGGCAGAGTTTAGAATCAAGAATTTGACGTGATTTCATGAGACTCAATGGCTGGGAATTGTTGGGATGATGTGACTGGTATTAACAAGCCTGGTATGGCTTATTTTGTCGGATAAACTTGGCTAGATTCTCGCGTGGAAGAAGACAGGGTATCTCGGGTTTTGGTTAGTCCATTCCGAGTTCTGAGTGTGTGATCGAGAGGTTTTCGTGTGCCTGATGCATGTTTGACCACTTCTGGATGATGACTGGATGTGCTGGGAGTATTTTGGCACGAGAAAACAGCGTGAGAAGAGAAAAAAGGGAAGAGAATATTCCCGAGAAGATATTTATTCACTGCCGAGTAATGGAAGATTTGTTGAAGTTATGGAGGAGTATTCTCGGTGATGTGAGGCTATATAATGTGTGGAGGAGTACTAGAGCGAAAAAGGAGAGAAGGGGGAGCAGTTTGGAGCAGTAGAGAGCCGGAAAATCAAAGTACAGGAAAGATAATTTTTCTGCAGGAAGAACTTACGAAGAACATAAGACGCTCAAAGACAGTCGTTCCTCAACAGTGCTTGTGACGGTTATTTGTTATCGTTTCCTGTAACAATTGGGTTTGTAACAAATAAAACTGTTACAAACCCGGTTTTATTGTTTTTCTCCCATTTCATTATTGTGAACACCATTTTTGAGCAATAAAGATGAATTTTGAGCGTGTTTCCATGATGATGAGCTAATTCTCGCGTAACCAAGGCACGGAGGAAGCTATTTATGCATGAATAATTGGTAACTATTCTATTTTTCTCTAATTTGTATTTTATAATTCACTCAATCACTACTTTGTAGAATTTTAATTGTTTGCATTATTTTCTTAATTAGTTGTGATTCAATTAGATAGGTTATACTTTGTTTAGATAATCTATGATTAGGGAATACAATTAATGTTTGAGAATATGCCTGATTATTTGTGAATTAAGAAATAAGAGATTTAAAAGATAATTAGAGCTTTGGAATTTTTACCAATATTCATTCATGTGTAATAGTGGAATCTAGTGTCTTGGTTATTTTCAATCTTGAAATCAAATTTGGAATTAAATTTTCTCTATTTTTAGTTTAAATAAGTCTAAAATCAATTGCTTTCACAAGTCTCAACGAACCTTTTACTACAACAAAGTTTAAATCACATCAAGCAAAGGGGAAACCTAATCCCCACACCTCCTGTGTGATACTAGTTGCGACTAGAGTCGATTCTTTTTTAACCTTAGGTTTTTCACGAAACCATGTAGGTTAACGACTTAAAGACTTCATTGGGATTGGAAAGCCAGACCCACCTATTTCTTTGTAGTTGCGTGTTCTGATCTTGCTGTTTGTTATCGTGATTAAGTACTATCTTCTTTAAGATTTGCTCGAGATTTATTCTTCGATAGGCAAGATTGAAAAGTAGTCACAAACATCTTTGTCTCATCGTTTGTGATTCCACAATATCTTGTTTCGTTAATCGATTAAGATTATTGTGAGGTGATTGATATTACTAGGCTGTTTTTCGGGAATATAAGTCCGGTGTATCAATTGGTTCCTGTTCACTTTGATTTATCAAAATACGGAACAAAAACTCGTAGGTATTTCTATGGGAGACAAATTTATCGATTCAATTGACTTTTCTGTATGAGACATATTTGTTTATCAAGTCTTCGACTTTGGGTCGTAGCAACTCTTAGTTGTGGGTGAGATCAGCTAAGGGAATCAAGTGCGTAGAGTCCTGCTGGGATTTAGAGGCGTAAGGAACGCGACTGTACCTTAATCAGTGTGAGATTGGTTAGGGATCAACTACATTCAAGTCCGAAGTTAACTACTCGTAGGCTAGAGTCTGTAGCGGATTAATACAGTGTGGTGTTCAAATCAGGACTAGGTCCCGGGGGTTTTCTGCATTTGCGGTTTCCTCGTTAACAAAATTTCTGGTGTCTGTGTTATTTCTTTTCCGCATTATATTTTCTATATAATTGAAATATAACAGGTTGGGCGTAGTTCAATCAATTAGATTGTACAACCTTTGGTTGTTGATATAATTTGATTGACACTTGAATATTGGTCTTTGGTACCGTTCAAGTTGTTTCTCATATTAATTAGGTTCGCGGATTTCTATCTGTTTGATTTGCTGATTACATTGAGAAGCAGAGATACAACTCTTGGATGTATTTCCATTGATTAAGTCTGAATGTCTGGTTAATTCTCTTGGATTTATATTGGAGTTTTTCTATACAGATTGCCGAAACGAAATATTGGGTGTGGTTATTCGACCCCCGCTATTTCAACATGGATGTTGGTTTGTTGGTGGTATTGCAGTCTTGAATGGAGAATGGTGCACAACAGATGAGAATGGGTTAGTGTGATGAGTTGAATGTGTGGTGTTGCTGTTGTTCTGGTGGAGTTGCAGCTGGTTATGAGGTTGTAGGTGGTACTGTAATGAGTAAACTGTGGGTTCTAGCAGAATTGGATTTGAATCTGAGTTGAAGGTACTGTTGGTATGGAATGAATGTTTTACAGGAAATGGTGGATGTTGTGTATGTTGATCTGCTAATGAAGATGGTTGTGAAGCTGATGCTAGGAGAGACTGATTGAAGCTTTTCTGGTGGTTTAAGGATAGAAGTCGAGTTTACAAGGGATTGTGACTGATGGTGAATGCACAGAGAGCCTGAAATGAAGATGGTGCAATGAGTGTTGATGTCGCAGTAATGGAGCTGTGTCTGCAGCTGAGTTTTGGGATGGATTCTGGTGATGGTTATAAAGATGCAAATGGTGATATGAATGGATGTACATTAGATGAATGTTAAAAGCAGAATGAGTTGAGCAGTTGCAGTTGGTATGAGGGAGTCGGGTTGACAGAATGCAGAGTTGCAGATGAGAATGCAGTTACAGAGAAGTTAGAATGATGCAGCAGATGGTGGAGGTAATGTAGAGCCATCATGGCTGAGGCTGAGGCTGTGATGCGCAACGATTGTGCAATGCACAGCTCTAGCCTGTGCAAGACTATGGCCTGGTAACTCAGCCCAGCTGATTCTGACTCGGGTATGACTCACATTGACTTAGTCCCTGACCGCGTTGACCATTGACCGGTGACTGTTTACCGGTCACCTGAGTTCTTTTCAGTCTACTTTGTCGGCGCTTTCCGGCCAACTTTCGGTGGTGGAACCAGTTTTCCGGCGACTGTTTTTGGAAAAAATTCTACATGGGTTTTTCTACATATTGGCTTTGAGGACTTCTCTCTATTGGACTTTTGAAGACTTGACCTAAGAAGAGTTACAAAAAGGAAAAGTTTTCTACAACTTGGGGGATATCACGTATTCTACCACTACTTGGAGCTTTTGGAAATAGCGGAGACTAGGGTTTGCTTTCATTATTTTTCATCTTCTTCATTTTGTTATTAATTATGATGAACTAAAAAAGATATGAGTAGCTAAACAAATAATATTGGTTAAGGGTTTAAAGTTGATTTCTCAACATGATATTTGATTCAATGCATTAGTTTTGTCACATGATTTGATTGCTTATTTGGTTGAGTTCGGAATCAATTGGATTTTCATTCATCTCTATTGGTAGATTAGGATTTTCAATACGAAAAAGTTGTCAACTCATGATTGCAAGTAGCATAGTGTAGTTATTACTTGTAGTGATACATCTTTATAATTACATATGAATCATAACCTTTGTTAAAACGAATTAGTGCTCGTACACGTTCGTTAGCATTGATTAGTCTTATTTCATAGAACTTATTGCTGTTAGGGAGTTAAACTTAATTGTGCTTTTACACTTTAGGTTGATTTCTAGGTTGGATTCACATGTGCATCTTTTAATGTGTTTATGATGAAATCAGGAAATTAACGGGATATTCTTGCGATCAAGATATCATAGGACTTTTAATAAAAGAGAGATTAAATTATCAATTCTAGTCATTGATGAAAATATATGTTTGTGAATGATACAACCCCTTGACCAATATCTTCCTCTTATTGATTATTCCAATTATTTACTTTGCTTTCATTTATTTTTATTGCATTGATAAACAAAAATCCCCCCTTGGTTATTTAGAAACTGAAATTGCATAACAACATAAGCCTCCCATGGAACGAACTCTTTCTTATCACATACTATATTTGTATTTAATTGAAGTGAGAAAGTGAAATTATTTTTGACGCATACGACATCGATCAGTTGTTGCCAGGAGTTGTCATCCAAGATGATGTCAATAGAGAAAATGTTGAAAATCTAATACAACAAGTCAATGAAGAGATTGTGGAGGATATGGTAGTCGTGTAAATGAAGAAAATAATCAAGCTGGAGAAGAGGAAGGAGCGGAAGAAGAGGAAGAAGGAAATAATGATGGAAAAAATGAAGAAGAGGAACAACTGAACAAGGAGATGGAGAGGAACAAGGAGATAAAGATGGAGAAGATGAAGAAGAGGAGGAAGAATCAGAGGAAGAAGGAGAGGAATAAGGACAGGAACAAGTTCAAGATAAACCTAGAAAGACGGCTAAAAAGCCTCGTGCTAGATATGCATACATTCCTCGTAAGGATTTGTGTTTTCCTCCAACTTATGGTACTCCATAGGACAAATGGGCGGTATTGTTTGGCTACAAAAACTCATGGGCCTCCAAGATCTTTGCGACAAAGGTATTGAATCTTAACCATCAAGATTTTTCGGTGATTTCTTTTGACATACATTTTTCTGATCCGGTTCACGAGTTAATTTTTTTTCTTCATATGATGTGCATAAGAATATGCGTATCACAAATATGTAAGTCGATATATATAGCTACTCCGCTACTTGTACGAGTACATGTAATACAGGTTCATACATATAACAATTTTCCCAGTTTGTAAGACTGATACCACTGTCTTGTATCCGAATCTGTAGTAGTTTTATATTTCTCTCTAAATCGGCTCGAAACATTCCTGAATAACATCACTGACACATATCACTGTTCTAGGCTATTTCCGAATGATAAACTTGAATTATGATTTTGATTCCGAACAATAAATTGTCCTTAACCGAAATTCATCAAGTATGAACAAATGTTCATTAATCTTAGCCATTATATTTCGAAAAATCCGTTAACTAGATAATTAGTTCTCAGCTCGAAATTCTTGTCTATGCATACTAGTCTAATTAGTTATGCGACATTGTCTCAAATGATAGAAAAGTGAATATAACTTGAGATATAGGTGGTTCAGAATTCACTTACTTTTTGTTGATGAAGTTCTTCAAAAGCTTCGGTTGATCTTTGCCTTCAAAGTAACGGTAGAACGCAATGATGACTGCTGTGATCCACTGTTTCTCAACTACATTTATATCCTAGTCTGAGACTTAACTAATTGTAGACTAGAAATCAAGATATAGTTTTGACAACTAAATTTGATAAGAAGCTTGAGATAGCAAACACTTGTGAGTTCGACTGAGCAATGGTCTAACAAAAAAAAATTATAAACATATTAGCAATATCAATCCACATAAAACCCTAACGATAATTTTCATCTGCAATTAAACGAAATCTCAAACGTGTTGATAACTTATCTGACAAATTAGGGAAGAATAATAGTAACGGAATCTCTTTATTTGAATAAGAACATAACAACGGTACAAATCTTCCATAAGAAAATGGTTTAAATCTTGACGAAATCAAAAGAATTTTTATTGAAGGAAAAAAATTTACTGTAAGAAATATCGAAAGATTCATGGATCGGTAGATGTAGAACGAAGGCTTGTAGATGTAGAACGAAGGTTAGAAAGAAATATGCTAAATGAGAACTTTGATATGAAAGATTTAGGCCATGTTGATGTGATTTTAGGGATGAAGATTAGAAGACATTTTCGTGGTTATTGTCTTAGTCAATCTCATTATGATGAATCTGTACTTAAGAGTTACTATAAGTTTGATTGTAAGTCTTCTTGTACTCTCTACAAAACTTCTTGTAGACTCAAGAACAATAAGGGTTGATAATGGAGTATCACAACTTGAATACTCAAAAATTATAGGAAGTCTGATGTATTTGATGAATTGTACAAGACCAGACATCGCCTATAGTGTGAGTATACTTGTAATCCAGGACATGAGCATTGGGACGCACTTATTAGAGTATTAAGGTACCTAAAGTACTCTATGACCTTTTGTTTGAGTTATGAAGTTACCATGTCGTCTTTGAGGGATTTTGTGATGCAAACTGGATAGCTGACTCAGATGAGTCAAAGTCTACGAGTATTGCTATTTGTGAATCATATAACGGAATTGCTTCTCTTTTCCACTTCCCCTGATTATAGGATATTATTATTACGCGCAGAAAAGTGAGCTCTTGACAGATCATATATTTGGATTTTGGAGAAAATGATGTCTCTTGTAAGTAGATCAGTTTAAAGGTATTCCAAAAACGAATAATTGTATTTGTAATCAGAATAGGCTTTCTACTACAAATTGGATGAATTTCCCAACAACAATGCTTGGATAAAGAGTGTGAATTGTTTCCACTTTTTACACTGACTATAAATTAAGTGTCTTTAATCGTGCCATCCAACAAAAATTTCATTTCATTCTGTCATCATCTAAAGTGGAAACCGTATCTGGCAATAACTTGTGGACACTACACAGTAAACATTTGATGAATAATATGTTTGAAATTCCAAAAACTAGTTAAGAAATCCTATCATTATTAGTCAGATACATCCCCCGGTAGCCATTGCTCTCATTAGGTAAGAGATAACCCAGACTGGCTTGAAATGTTTAAGTAATTAACATTTCCATCTCTGGAAAATGAAAATGATTTGTCCTTCAATTTGTACCATGTATCAGAATTCTAGAGTCTAGACTCTAGACTCAAGACTAGAGGGTAAGGTAACGTACTTAAATGTAGTAAGCAACAATTTGCGTGCAACAAAATACAATAACATATATAGTAAACCTATTAATCAGTGTGTTTAATTAACGCTAGATATCCTTTTTTGTGTGTAGTTTGTTAGAGGGAGTGATCATGATGGAACGCTATTTATACTCTAGTTTGTACTACGTTAAACATATGTCTCGTTCCTGCACCGAAATTACAATGGAATATGATCAATTTGAAACTGTAAGTGGAGTCTTCTCTGTTTTATGTTAATTTTATGTTTTATTTTTTCTGTTTTCTTTTGAATCAATCAGGCCCAGAAATAAAAATAAAAATATCGTTAAAGAATTATGAGCAACGCCCAAACTCTCCATAAAATTTCTATGTACATCATGTTATTGAATTCTTGTTATACTGTTAGGTTGATCTACGTGCTGGTTCTTTAAAAAGAGTGAAAGATGTCATCGATAGATCCAAAATTTTAAGGGGATGTAGGCGAAACATCAAAAAATGGGTAACCTAAAAATATATTCTTCTATTGTTGCATAGAAAAAAACTAACATAGGTGATATATATTAAATTATGCTAACAACTACGTGAAGTAAAGTTTCTTGCATCAATTTGTTTCTATTAAGCGATTTTATTTTAGTAGAAGCTAGTATTTCAGATTTGATAACCAATAAGCCGATTTGTTCTGATACATATCATTTGACGGTAGTATCTAACGACAAGAAAAAGGTTATTTTCTGATATATGTCAATGACATGTATCACAATAATCACATTAGTATGTAGTATGACTCACATCATCTTGTTAATATTATATTCTATATAATCATGTAAGCTTCAAATCTTTTAATTTGATGGGTCAATTTACGGGAGAAATAATGTTTTATTTTTCTTTAAATCCATTGTGTCAAAACTGTTAAAAACTTGACTGGAAGGTAAGAATTATGAAAAAAACAATGTAATATTTAATTAGTATAAAAAGATTTACATATTTGGGGTCCCTAGTCATCTGGGGGTCCTCGGCGGTCGCCTAGGTATTTTGTGCGTCTGTTGTAGGCAACGATGAAATATAAGAGGAAAATTAAGCAAATGACTGAATTTACAGGCCGTCTGCAAGAGTGGACAAGTACGTCTACCACTTCACTGAATATTACAATCGCCTTGACTCGTAATTGAGTATTTAAGAGATACTAATCAGGGGCATTATTCCCAATTAGTGGGAAATGGAATCTGTTAGTAGAAGTTATACGAGTATTAGTAATAATTCCTTTTCACCTTTCTTTAATCC
The DNA here is from genome assembly GCA_023531105.1 of Papaver atlanticum. Taxonomy (NCBI): domain Eukaryota; kingdom Viridiplantae; phylum Streptophyta; class Magnoliopsida; order Ranunculales; family Papaveraceae; genus Papaver; species Papaver atlanticum. The sequence continues at coordinate 31,087,518 of JAJJMB010007708.1, read as the reverse complement.
ATTTTATCCTTAATGCATTTTAAATGATATTGGGATATATATTTTAAAAATATTATTTAATTTCTAAATATTTGTGTCTCATTTAAATTGTTTTAATGTGACATTTATTCTTTCTTTTAAAGAATAAATTTATTTTGTTTTTAATGCCAAAAACCGTTTTTTGTTGAATGGATTAATGATGCTAATTAACAACGTAATAATGCATTTCATTTAGATCTTATTTAATTCTTTAGCTATTGAAAATCAGATTTTTGATGAAAAGAATTTGGAGTGTGATTGAAACCTTTTCTCTTGTGAGAGCTTTTCTTTTTATGTCTTTTGAGTTTTAAAGAAAATGGATTTTTTGTGAGAATTAGAAAAACAAGTGTGTGATCATCCTTGGTTTTTCTAAAATAGTTTCCGAGAAAGAATGAAGTGTAGAAGTTTCACATCTTCTCACCGTGCAAGAGTGATGTGTAAGAGATTGAACTCGGATGTTTTATCCTGGGGATGACGCGACAATGATGAACTGCTTGCACAATCTTGGGCAGAGCCGCGAAACGTCTTAAAGAGAGCAACCTAGTCCGCGACTCAGCCATAATCTTACTTTGTTTGTTTTTTTGTGATTTTTTTGCAGGCATAATTCAGCAATTGTTCCAATAATTTTAAAATGTTTATTCTACAATAAAAATCAAAAGAAAAAACTATTGTTGAAACGCGATAAGTATCATTGTCTATTTCGTTTGTTGAATTATTAACGGTATAATTTTTATTCAACGATTTAATATGATGCTTGGAAATTTTAGGTTACATGATACCTAGAATTAAATTTTGTGTATGATTTCGATGGACTAGTACACCACAAATGTTTGATAAAATGCTTGATAGAAAGTTATAAATATATGTATGATGTTATAATATATAAATTTGAATCTTTATTTGACACTTAAGAGAAACTTGGAGTACTATATTTTAATTGATTTTCAAGTAATTATATGAGTGCATACCTTACTTAATCTTTGTTTCAAATGCTCACATGTATATGATTATGAAAAGTGAAAATTCACTTACTTGAGCAAGTTTTTAATTTTCCGTGAAATAAAAATTACAGGAGATTATCGATGTGTGGAGCAATGGTTTTGCTTATTTCTTTGTTGGTGTGCAAAGAATGGACAATGGTTTATGACCAGTTGAGCTCTCAAAGAAAATGAGGTATGTTTCATGAATTATTTGTAGTTATTGTAGTGATCAAATAATTGCATTCTAGATTGAAAATAAATTGATTGTTCAATCTTAGAATAAATTTTAGGGAAACAAGATATTGAGAATTATTGTGTATAACGATAAACGTGTGACTCATATAAGTTTGGAACTGATGAGATAAAATTTGATACGAAACCCAAATCGAAAGAATTAGAAACCTAGTCAAAACAAATGTAATATCAACTCTCACCAAGAAATGAACATAATAATGATTATGAAGTTATTTACTATGCTTGCACGGAAATGCAAGGATATCAAATGTTATTAACAATGCTTTTAAAGCTAAGTTAATGTAAATTGTGGATACAGTGAGAGGTTGGTATATATTGGTGTTTTACACGTGTTTGTTTTTATAGGTTATGGTTCAAAAGTTTAACCAAATCGTTTGAAGTGGTTTTGAGATATACTCACATCTCTAAGATTCTCGGTATTAGTATATATGGTTTCAAAGTTTACTTCGGGTAGAACTATCTTGTTAAGGATGTTCATACTTTTGAAATGAGAAAGAATCTAATTTATGTTTATATTGTTTTTAACAAGATTGAGATTAAAAAATTGTGGAATTTGATCATTGCGGTACTACAAATGATATGATATGTTATGTATGAAATAGTTAAACCTAATATAGCAATGTTACCATAACATGACTTAAACTTTGAATGTTTCCACATGAATGAGTTAGTGATGAGTATGAGCATATTATGTTTTCCTCTAGACTTGGTGAATTTTTTGAACATGTATGTAATCTTACGCTACTTGCAATGATATTTAATGAAATAAAATATTTGAGAATTTTATAAATACTTGCTTGTTGCTTCTAGTAGCTTGTGTTGTTATCAAATACGATCGTTTGAGTAATGAATTAGGAGATGTTGTCTTCAAGAAAATTGTTTGAATTTTTATCTTCTATATTGTGTAAAACGTTTTGGACTTAGATCACTTGTTCATTAGCTTTTCACAATTTTTGAATTTTGGATATTGTTTAGAAATTCTTGTCAGAGTAAAAAAAAAAAGTGGGGGTTCCATATAATTTGGAACTAAATATAATTTACTTAGAGGAACTAAATATAATAAAAATGAAGGTGACAAGTAATTCACTAAGAATGAACCTACAAAAGCATATATAGCGATACTAAAATTTAGTCATGAATGTTTCGTTGCTTATAATTTGGAAGATAACTTCTGAGAGTAACTTTTTTCTTCAAAAAATTTAATCTTTGGCAAAAAAAGTTTTTTGAGCCTATTGTTTTTAGACAAGCAAACAGAAAATCATTGACACTTACATTCATGTCGCTAAATTAACTTACATTCTTGCTTTATTAATGTTGTTTCTACTATGGATGATTATATAGTCATTAGTATATATATATATATATTTGATTATGTAAGTTAAAGATGAGAATCTATAGACCAAGCATGAAAACTGTGTAGTTTCTACTAGAACAGAATGGATATAAGTTAGATAAGTTATCAATAATTCTGAAACAAACTTTGAAACAACTGAATGAGAAAAACTTAATTTTTTGATTAGCTTAAATAATAACAGAATTTACGAAAATGAAATGCATAAAGCTCGTTGTTGTATATGCATAAGTGATTTGTGGAATTTAAATTCTAACTTATATAATGTTAATAAAAATGAGAACATGCTAAGTTTACTACTTGACATGAAAGAATTGAGTTAAGATAGTGTGTATGGTTGAATTGAATTTGTTCTTCTTTTGAATATATTTCACTAGAATGAAAAGAAATAAAAATATATATATATAGTCTGACTGTAAAGTAGTTTTCACTCTTCTGATTTAGTGCTAATGCTTTCGATATTGTGTGTGCTTGCACTATACATGAGTATGGTAGCTTAGTATGTTTCATTGCTACCTGATTACTCTATATATATTATGTAATGGGGGTTTAATATAATGCTTTCGTAGTGGGGGTTATAGATTAATATTTACCAATTCTAGTATGGAAAATTGGTAAAATGTTGAGAAGGTTATGAGGTGTTTCAAACACATCTTACACCTAGAAATACACTATCTAAATGGTTACCGCAATCCTTTAAGGATATTGCGAAGCTAATTAGACATCCTTTCAGATGAATCCTCTAAGGGATGGAGCGATTCGATCCTCTGATAGATAGAGGAACAAACATATTAATCCAATGTGATAGTACCCGGCTATTTCAAGAATTGAGAAAGTAACGACAACTATAAGAGTTGATATTATGAGAATGGATTATATAGTGTCTGAAAAGAGTTTTTTTTAGTCCTTTGACGAAAGGATTGATAAGAAGATGTGAATACATCTTAGGGATGAGGTTGATGCCCATTGTGATTGAGTCATCTGTGATGGATACCCAACCTAGAAATAGGTTCAAAGGGACTAGACGAAGTCATATATGATATCAACATTGAGATTGAGTTATTTATGATGCAGTTACCAACCTATAACTCAAGATATCGAAAGTAGGTTCAAAATGGTAACCCTTACCTATGGAGTGGGATCCCAAAATATAGGTTTAAACGGGACACCATATCCTGAAGAGAGTAAACGTTGAGTTTAATTTTTAAACTCCTGGGGTATAGACGGGAGGTTCTTTTGGTGCTCTGCGAATCGGTCTAACTCAGGCGATTGAATCGGGAATTTTCTTTGTTTTTAGTGATTTCTCATTTAATTCAAGTTTTTCTAGGGTAGAATTTGGTGTTCATCGAAACGATGATTTTGATCAATAAATAACGACCTCTATGTCGGAATCTTATATCCATCAATCGGAAACAGTATTTGTTTCTGAAGCAACACCGAAAAAGTTTAGATCTCAAAATAAAGATTATTCAATGGATGTTCCTGAGTGTGGAAAACATAGTGAAGATCCATCATGTTACATTCCTGATGATATTATCGATGAAAGCTTGGATGAATGGAGATTTAGTTTGATTGGTAGATTAGATTTTGTTAAATTGAAATTAGAGGTTGCTAAATCTGCTTTGAGACAACAGTGGAAAATCAAAGGTACAATAACTCATTCCATTAGGTAAAGGTTTCTTCATAATTAAATTGGATAAAGGTGATAATAGGAAATATATCTGGGGAGGTTATTGGACTGTTGAATCTCAAACTTTAAAAATTCGTCAGTGGGAGCCAAATTTTAACCCTAAGAAACAAAAATCATCTTCAGTATTTGTTTGGGTACAATTTCCTGGATTAAGTATAGAATATTAGAAGGAAAGAATTGGTCTACATATTGGAAAAGCAATTGGTAGACCAGTAAAAATAGATGAAAATACTTTAAACAAGAAAATTGGTTACTATGCAAGTGTATTGGTTGAAATTGATGTAGCAAAAGCAATTCCAAGCAAAGTGTGTGTGGAATCCAAATTTGGAGGTTTTGAGCAAGCAGTACAAATTTCGAACCTACCTACATTCTGCAATCACTACAAGGTGGTGGGTCATTATGTTGCAGAAAATAGACTCAAAAGGAATGAGCAAGTTCCACAGGAAGAATCTGTAATAGTTCAAAAGGAACCAAACAAAATCTGGAGGAAAGTTAATCCAAAATTTAAGAAAACAGTTCCAGTTGGTTTTGATATTTGTGAAATTTTATTAGGAAAAGTTGATTCTGAGGTTGGAGAAATGATTGAGAGTGAAGCTGAAGTTGTTGATGTAATAATACCTTCAATAAACAATGAAGCAGAGAGTTCTAATCATATGGAGAAGACAGTCAATTCAGGTAAATTTCAAGTACTTCATGAAAAAGCGGGGGTCTAACAACCACACCCAATATTTCGTTAGGCAATCTGTATGGACTAACTCCAATATAATTCCAAGAGAATCAACCAGACAGTCAGACTCAATCAAGGAAAATATATCCAAGAGTTATATCTCTGTTTCTCAATGTAATCAGCAAATCAAACAGATAGAATCTGTGAGCCTGATTATTATGAGAAACAACTTAAACGGTACCAAAGACCAATGTTCAAGTGTCAATCAATTTCAATCAACAACCAAAGGTTGGATTTACCAATTGATTGAACTGCGCACAACCTGTGATATTTCAATTATATAAACAAATATAATGAAGAAAAGAAATAACACAGACACAAGAAGTTTTGTTAACGAGGAAACCACAAATGCAGAAAAACCCCGGGACCTAGTCCATATTTGAACACCACACTGTATTAAGCCGCTACAGACTCTAGCCTACTACAAGTTAACTTCAGAATGGAATGTAGTTGATCCTTAACCAATCTCACACTGATTAAGGTACAGTCGCGTTCCTTACGTCTCTGAATCCCAACAGAACTCTACGCACTTGATTCCCTTAGCTGATCTCACCCACAACTAAGAGTTGCTACGACCCAAAGTCGAAGACTTGATAAACAAATCTGTCTCCCATACAAAAGTCTATTCTGATAGATAAATCTGTCTCCCACAGAAATACCTACGAAGTTTTTGTTCCGTCTTTTGATAAATTAAGTTGAACAAGAACTAATTGATAATCCGATCTTATATTCCCGAAGAACAGCCTAGAAATATCAATCACCTCACAATAACTTAACTATATGGTAGTAGAACAAGTTATTGTGGAATCACTCCAATGGATGCACGGATGGACGGATTGGATACGGATGATCCAATGGATTTGTTTTAGTTAAAATTTATAATAAGGAAAATAAAGCCAACACAAATGACTCATTGTAAAACCTACATATCATATATATGTATACAAATATAAAAATGCCATGTACAATACTCCAAGCAAACACCTTAAAAATTCCAAAATGATCCATAGTATTTTCTAGAACTAATAAATTCCCTTAATTTAACGGATATGGATGTCCAACGGATTTTCAAGGTTGCATCCGGGCCCGATCCGTAATCCGTTGGATTTGAAAAATTTCATCCGCATCCAATCCATTAACGAACGGTCCGGGCATCCATCCACAAAAGAACGGTTGGTCCCGGTTAAATCCGCGGATTACGGGCAAAATGCTCACCCCTATTTGGTATCGTAAGACTGGGATTTCAGTAGATTTGTTGTTAAGGTTAATTCCTTACAGGCTATGATTTTTCATTTCTTGTTGGCAAGCACTGTATTGGTGAATACAGACCCAACGAAGAGATTAGGTTTATCCTGACTGAGGTTTTTCTTATGTATTTTGGATGTGCTCTACTTTCAGTCTTCACAAAAATTAGGCTTATGTTTGTAAGGTCATGCCAACATTTTGTACATGGAATTGAGCAATACTTAAACCAAATGAATGAGCTCCCAAGAGCTCCTAGCTGAAATTTGTGGTCTGAGATTGTAGCTGTTAACAACCAATAAAAGTAGAATAAAAGGATGCGGAATCTTTTGCAAGTGTATATGCGCATAGCTGGTGGACTCCTGTAACTTGTAAACAGTTTTTATTCCACTTTCCATCCTTCGGATGGTGGTTTCGCTGCTAGTAGGCGTAGCAGCCTTCCAGAGACGGAGTCACTTTTCTCCACTTCTTCAATAAAAAAGCCTCAACCTTGAAAATTTTTCCACCAAATTTCCAAACTTGGCCACCGCTACCTACAATTATACTTCATGACGCTTACTGTTATTTCGGCCACCTCAGAGAAAATATCTGGCTCTATCTAGGTGGGTGTTGGCGAGCCGCAAATTGCAACACTCATCCATCCTTACCCAGGCCAACCGAGTAAAAGGATCTTAGTTAGTGAATGAATCTTACTTTTTGTCTCTTCGAAGCAATGAGCTGTACCCAATTCTCTCATCCTATCTAAACTAGGTGGTCGCCCGTGCTACGCACGGGTCAGTGTCTCGCTTAAGGTTATGGAATATTGGACGATGCTCTAAAATTTCATTAAAATTAAATAATATTATTAAATTTTAAATAAAATTAAATATTCATTAATGTGAGCCAAAGTGTTTTTTATTTTTGAAAACCTAATGGAAGTAGTTCCAAAACGATAAATATTAAATCACTGACAATATTCCTTGATCACTGACAATTCTACAGGTGTAGTATAGTTTTTGCTTAATCCATCTGATATGCCCTTGATAAAAACTACACTTGATCTCCTCTGGCTGCCCCTTCTCTCTTGGTGTTCAATTGGGCCTTGATTCACCTTTTTTTCCCCTTATTTCACCCTCTAAGCTCATCCCAAACTCATAAACATTCTAATTTCATTTGATTTCCTGCTAATAACGTTAAGTCAGTTTCCAAGGTTCCAATACGTCTCGCATAAATCTATCTTGTGCTGCTGCGATATAGTACCATGTAAGTGTATCGACCTCCAGAAAAGTATATATACTCACAGAGAAACTAGATACAAAATAGATTAGTCCACCAAGGGAATGATAATTAAAAATGATAGGCATTCTTGTCAATGACTTTACTTTGCATGTCTGATGCCTAAATTTTAGTTTGTGAATGAGTAAAGTTATTTTATGCAAAATGACCATTGTAATAATGGCCAACATTTTCCCAACTTCAGTTCCCAATCCTAATGCTTGGCTGCAAAAAAAAAAAATTGGCTGCAATTCGATATTCATTGTGTACATTTTTAGATTCCAGCTATTGAATGAGTAAAGTGAGGTGTATTGTACTTCCTTCATATACCCTCCAAAGTGCATCCAATATTGACATTATTTTTTCCCCTTTTTTGAAGCATAACAATGAAATTATTGGTTAAATCTTTAGATATACTCATCTTAGCTCTTGAGCCATCTTTTTTATTAATATTTTATTCGTAATCTTCAAGGATGCATAGGAAATTCATTTGTGATTCTGCGAATAAGTTCAAGTGTACAGTATGCTATGAAAACAACCATCACATTACTTATTAGCATTAGGATGCATATACTATTGCAAACCGGAGCTGAGGACACATCCGCGTATACATATGTAGTCGCAGTTGAAGAGAGTAGTCTAAATGACCACTTACTGATGAAGAAGACTTGTCTAAATGACTGTCCCATGCCAAAGAGACTAATCTAGCTAAATGTATACCCACTGATGAAGAGAAAACACAGATGCAGAGGGAATTTTCTACAGAGATTTTCACAGCAAGCATATGGATGCTCGCAAGGGATATTCAAACGCTTTATTTTGGGAGCAGTTACAACTCAATCTTCCTTTCCTTCTTTAGGTGGAATATAACCAGAAGAAGCAAACAAGAAAAGGCGTATATCTGTAGCACAATCTTGGAGAACCATGAGTTTCTCTTCTGCAGAAGAAATAGAATCACTGTCCGGTGCTCTAAAATCTAATCCCATCATACAAGGATCTTGGCTCGATTCTTTTGGTTGTGGACAACTGGACAATGGATGCAAAGCTGAGATCGCAGCAAAACTCGACGGTGATAGCTTTTAATGAGCTATTCGAGTGAGAATCCCCCACTGTGTGTTAACGCATACTTACTACACCTTAAAAAAAAATTGCTCAGTATATGTTCATATTTGGATAACCAGCAAGGTGAAAAACCTTGTGCATTCCTTTACCCTTGCAGCGCATAGCTTAAATTGGCAGGGATAGATGGAAACTTTTTGTTTCTAGTTCTCCGGTTATATAGTATAACATCTTCAGCCATATTTCTATATTTTGTGATCGGGATACTGACAATTCTTGTGGAATGTAAAAAGCTAACCAGTGCAGACGAAATTTAGCTCCAATCTTACCCATAAAGAATTAGTGGATTTCATCACTAAATCGAACATATACTGCTCAAGAACAGTTGCGACGGTTCGAGTCCTACGCGAGTTCTGACAGTATGGTTGAGACATGTCTACGCGAGCTGAGAACAGTAGCGACTGTTCGAGTCCTATGCGAGTTCTAGCAGTAGAATTAGTCTTTCCGCGCATATTAAGAGCTGTAGCGATCTTAGTCCTACTCGAGCTCTATCAATTCTGCGCGAACCTTGAATAGTGCCCTCTTTGTGAATTTGTGCATGCACGTATGCACGTACAGTACATACAATGAAATCTGGTCGATTCACCGTCAAATCCATTGATCCAACACAATATTTGGGTAACTAATAGATGCGCAGATCCATAAATAGGCAATACCCATAAAATCCCCGGTTGCAAAATTCTTTAGACAGAATATTAACACTACTACTACAGCCCATTACTACAATTCTTTAAGCTAACATATACAACACTTAGTAGTTTATACAATTCGCAGAAAACTCACAGTTTAAGAAAATTTCATTATTATAAAATTAAGTAAACTCTTAATAGTTCAGAGCAAACACGGACGTGGTCATAAGCCACCAATAGTCTTATATAGTTATACTATTCCGATTTTCCTTTCATACTTACCATGATTTATATGGGGATATTATCAAGATTAGCAGGAGGGATAGGGATACCATATGAACAATCCGATTGTCAAGATCTGTTAAGATTTGTTTGTTCTATATGTAATAGTATCATCCCCGTTAAAATTGGAATCCCCCTTTATAATTCACAAAATTTACCTCCTCTGGTTGTTTCCATGCTAACACTTAACATAACATTTTGAATTCTCCAGTACCTCGAATGGAATTTCATAAGTTGAATGTGCTGTCAGTCCATTCATCAGTAGCAAAGATAAAATACCACATGATGCAACCGTTCGGAGGATGTCACATTGCCACCTCTGAGTCTGCAGCTAGCTTCCGTTGTACGGTAAAAAAAATTCTTCCATTCAGAGAATAAGTCCTTCCTTGATGGTCAATTATCGAATACACTGGTATAGAGCAAACTTGCTGATATGTGTACAAAGGCTACTTCCGGTATGAGCTGTATAAGATTTAACATCGGTTCATTTCTTATTTATATTTGTTACCAAAGAATTAGAAGCTTTGTATTTGAGCAAGAACTTTTACCAAGTATATTCAATGAATGCCAAATCTAATTTATTCCCATGTACTTGAATCTGTAAGCCTGTACTGTCAATAATAGCGTATGATCAAACTTTATTTTCAGAAACGAAATCATAATTATGCTCGTAAAAGGGTAAGCTAAAATGGTAAAACCATGGGGTTTTTCTTAACTTACTGAGCCCAAACATATGCACATTGCGACCAAATTGAAATATATTTGAAACTCAATCCTGAAAGAAGAAAGAAAGAGTTAGTATGAATTTTAATGATAGAAATCATAGGATCCATATTTCGATCCATATATCCCTTGATTTATTCCCACTTGTTGAAAACACCACGACATTGCTACAAGAAAGAGTGAAGCTGCAAAACATATGTATCTTTCCAAACCTACTTTTTACCAAAACCAAAATGTTGTACCCATTTAAACTACTTGGCGTCGGAGACAAAAGGCAAAGCTGCCCAATCTGTTTCTATTACATATAACAAAGTGAAGTTTCGTAAACAGTGAGGTTTGAGGAAATTACGTTGCATAACAGATACGTTTGAGATCGCATCGACTCTAGATTTCAAACATTGCAAATACATTCACACATGAAGTAGTAGTACTAAGGAGTAAGGAAACTGTAAAAGAACTTCACCTTAATTATTTTTCAAAATTTCTAAAGATAACTATCATACTATCATCTTTGTTTAGGCAATGCATGATTATAAACATTGGGCCAGCAGACTTCTTTAGAATCTTAAATTCAGAACACGTGTAATCCTCCCCTTCGTGTGGCGTTTGGTACTCACAGTTTGCCGATATGTAAACTAATACTATAGAGTCTTAGATCAGCTATTAAACACAAAGAGGTTTACCTAAAATAAATCAAGCAGACACAAACTTAAGTTCTCCAAAGAATATTGGTGTATCTGATAAAGCTTTGACAGTTCTCAACAAAATCATTTGTGCCCGAGTGTGTCCACCTTCTTTGCTAGCATCTGAACTAGAGCTGGCAAACAAGTTGAAACCCGCGGATTAACCCGTGCCCGGCCCATGGAAACCCGAACCCAACTTGGATGGGTTATAAACAAGCCGGGTTCGGGTTAGAGAAATGGTGGCTTGTAAGTAAACGGGTTAACTCGTGCCCGGCCCGTAAACCCGCAGGTATACCCGTAAACCCGTGTATAATATTTATTAATAAATTACATTTAATTTTCACCGTTGGATTATGTCACATACTTAATCCTATCCCTACGTTAAAGATCTAAATACTCCAGCAGCCCAGCTCTAACCCTAGCAGACAGAATCAGATATTTTCATTTCTTCTCCACCGTCTTCTTCTGTATCTGTGGCTGAGCCTCTATCTCCTCAGTCCTCAGTTCTTCGCTTCACCCCCTTCCTGTTCGTCTCTTCTTTTCTTTCTTCTCTTCTGCTTACAACTCAAAACCCTAGAACAAGGATTGAATCATTGAATTGAAGTTTCAATCCTCACAAAACCCTAGATTTATTATCTCTCCTTCATCATCTCTTAGGTCGATGGTTGAAATTAAAGATGGGAAAGAATCAGGAATTTAGATGTTTCATCGTGTATGAGTCTTAGATGGGTTAGAGGAGAATTAGGAGGAAGCTGTTACTGCGATTAAATCGTGAAACAGGGACGAGATGGTGAGAAATCAAAGTTAGGGTTTGAGTTAATCCCAGAAATTAGTCGATTGCAAGAAATCAAGGATGAAATTAAGTTGAGATTGAGAGTTTATCAAGAATCAGAAGATGGGTATTGTTTCTGCTTCAGTTAATTGAAGATGATGATGAATTACAGGGTTTCGATGGAGTTCTGTGTTTAACAGGATTTCGCTTTCTCTCCGGAAAACCCTAGGCGAAAGAAAAAAAGTCCAATTCAGATCTTTTTGGAAACCTTTGTTAGAAGATGAAATTTCAGATCTCTTCTCTCTTTCCCCTCCCTATAATCTCTGCTATCTAATCTGAGTTTAGTTTAATTATTTAGTCGTTTATTTATCAAATCTAGAATCGATGTTTATGGAATTAGATTTGGTTTTATATTTTCTGAAATTGGTGTTTATAGAATGAGATCCAGAAGATAAAAGATAGTCTCAAACGCAGTAGATGTTTTTGTTTCATAATCAATTTCTTTGTTTTCATGTTTTGGTTAAATTTCGTCTCGTCAAAGCATTAACAGTTGAGTATAGGTTTGTGGTTGAACTGCTGCTGTTGTTATTGAATGTGTGATTGCAGAATTTGCAGTGAATGAATTAGTTGAATGTTAGGTACTTAGGTTGCAGGGAAGGAGCTATTTTTGCACACAGAATATCTAAACCATTTTCTATTCTAAACATGTTTTATTTTTAATTATGGAAGAAAAAAAGTTAAGAAAAATAATAGTAAAATCAAGATGATTATCGGTTGTTTTGGTTTTTCCATTCTCGTCTTATATTAGCTTTCTTCTGGATCATAATCTTTGCTCTCAACTTTTTATCCAAAATATTAACCAAAATTCCTATTACTGTGCAGGATACGCGCGAAAAAGATTCATTGTCTATCAAAAGGTTAGTACCCATGATCGGGCCAATCAGTTTTTCTTTTTCTTTTTTTGACGTATCTATTTTGGAGTTTAATTGATAGTTGGGGTTGTAATTAGGAAAAATCATATTTTTTAAGACTGTAAACGGACATTGGACATTCGACGTTATTTAATTCTTATGTGATGATCATTCGATTTATTGTGGGATCGATGCATAAATGATTTAATTTTTTGATTATCATGAAGAAATTGTGGATTTTGTGATTAATTATCCATTTATATATTTTTGGTATGTTATTAGATTTTTAAAGATTTAGCTATTTTAGGTTAAAAGAATTTTTAAGATTTAGCTATTTTTGGTTATAAGAATTCTTTTATATGATTGGCCGGAAATATATTATTGGTTAACAAAAAAAAATTCCTTAAATTTTATTGGGAAAAATTTAATAATTTTACAAAAATAAATAATTGGTGGGGCCAGAATCAACCAGAAGTCAGAATTAACGTGGAGCTCCGGTGAATGAGAACGATCTAAAAAACTTTGTTATTATATAGAGAATTACATATCGGGCGGCTGAATTTTTTTGGTGTAAGTTGTAAAATGGCACATTTTAAAATACTAGATGTGATGTTGCCAAAAAGACTGCAAGAGCTATTAGGAGCTATATTAATTCTCGAAAGGGTACTTTGGATCCCCAAAAGGCCACTTATTGCCATCTTCCCTATGAACAGAAGATTGAGTATAACAATACTTGGAGACCCCATGGTATCATGGTATACAAAATAGATATATGATAATCTCTGTGATATCCAATTTTTCAATCTCTGACATTGATCTCATTTTGACAGATTATAGTGGCAAATTGTAGGGGAAGCAAAAGGTTTTGCAACCACTCTCTCAAATTTAGGGGATGTTGTCGACGAAATAAGTTAAGTGGACAACATGTGTCGGAAAATATGTGATTTTTAGCTGTTGCATACTTGATTTGTTTTCGTTCTTTGCAGTGCCGCACTATTTTTTTCTAATTTCCGGAAAATGGGTCATTTGCCCAAATTCTATAAAGTATGAGAGTAATGGATTTGTAAAATATAGTTCTCGGTGAAAAAGACACAAGAGAATTTAGTCATATATACCCTTATTTTAAACTTTATTCATTATCATATCCTTTTCTCTCTCCAATTTAAAATTAATCGCGATAAAGGTCATAACTTCTGAAATATGAGTCGGATTTTAATAAAATTTATATTTTTGGAAAGGGCGCAAAATTCTCTACGAAACAAGATCCATTGTTCATATAAAATTTGAAAAAAAATAAAATATTTTAAACCAGACCGATGATATATTATGCACCCAGGTGCAACCTGACCAAAAATTATTTCCTATAAGAATTTGCATTATGCACCCAAGTGCAACTTGGCCAAAATTCATTTCATATAAAAATATGTATTATGTACCCAAGTGCAACCTGCCCAAAATATTTTTCCTATAAGAATAAAAAAAATATACATTATGCACTCGGGTGCAACCAACCAAATCCTATTTCCCGTCAGAATTATACATTATGCACTCAGGTGCACCTTGTGTACTTTGAGGATAAATCTAGGTTTATCCTAGTGATCACCTACAATATATTATAGGTAACCAACATTATTAATTCATGATCTCGAACAATAAATCCACCACCATCACCTTAACATTAACTATCAAAACATCAACCAAAAAACAGATATTTAAGAAGAAAAATAAAATGAACGACAAAAATTAATTTCTACTCAGGTGCAACCAGACCAAAACCTATATTCTTTCGGAATATACATTATGCACTCATGTGCATCCATGTACTCATAAAACAACGGGAACCTTTAACTCATTTCTGTTCTTTTAGTCATTTCATCGAACACTTAGGGTGTCGTTTCATTAGTGTAAAGAATTGGGTTTTCCTTGATCTATTGAACTCCGTTTCATACTGAACATTTCTTCATAAACTTGATCGTATTGAATTCCATCTCATAGTTTAAAAATATCTTCAAAAACTAATGATCATAAATCAGGCTCCCATATAGAAAAATTACATATCTGAACATATTTCACCCGCATACTCTTATGATTAACAATTATTGTCCATTAGTATAGCTAGATCGGTGTCTGCTAAGAAAATTCCTCCACTAAATCTCTCTCATTCACGATTGCGAGGCCAAATTTTGTTTTCTTAACTGTTCTAAGATCCATTCACAGAGCTTTAGGTATTAAATATCATCAGTTCTTCAATCAGCTTTCCCTCGTTTGTCTTGGTCTGAATCTTGAATTGGAGACATACCCAAGTTTCATAAAATTTCCCTTAATCTCTACCAACAATCACCATCTTCTACTCCTTGTAATCCCAGCTTCTTGATACCTAAATCGCCAGTTTGTTGTAAAACTCACTAAATACCCCCCATTTTTTATGTTGCATTGCTTTAAATTCACATTGGACGTGAACCCAGCGTTTTTTACATCAATGAATCAGTAGCAGCAACCGCGGCAGTAACATCATTCTCCCAACTTTTTCAGAGATATTCATCAACAACTCAGTTTCAATTCAGGGATCAATAATGGTTAACGATGGTGGAGAAGCGATGGATTCTTCTAATGATAGTGCATCTACTTCATCAAGAAGAGTAGAATGAAGGAGATATTGTCACTTATGTTTGTGTATTACAGGTATACGAGTTGCTGTAAATTATCGTGAGTTTCGATCGATATATGAATACTGTGAGTTGCAATCACCGACTAAAGAGACAGAGAAGGGCAATTTAGTCTGTCGCAGTTATTAAAAGATATAATTTTGTGTTAAATACCCAGTTTAGGACAGTTAAACAGTATCTTTTAGACTTTAGGCTAAGTCCTATAGTCTTCTAATCTAGCAGCTAGATTAGCAGTCCACATCAGTTAGGGCAACCTCCTAAGTCCCATGGGAGTGCTAATCTCATATTAGCAGTCCACGTCAGCCCAGTGCTGTTTGGTTTAGCGTTTTAAATTTCAGACGTCAGATCAAATTTTGTGATTTTTGTGAGCGCTGAACTGTTCAGCGCTAAGGTCACTTTTTGAACGCTGAACCATTCAGCGTTTCAATCTCGCTGCTAGTTGAACTGCGGACACTTACTAGGAGAGAGAAGTAGTGTTAACTTTTAGACCACACTTTTTTTTTCTTGAATTGCAACACTTAACTGTCAATCTAACAGCTCAATCTAGCCCATAGAACTTAGCCTTAGGATATTAGAACAATGCACATATTTTGTTTGCTTATACACCCAAGAATTCAAATTTAAGGTCTACTTAACCAAAAAAACTGTTTCCTCTAATACTATATATTTTATCCTCCTTGCTTAAATATAAATATTGTTTTGACCAACTTTTTGGATGTTTTTTAAATTATTTTTTGGATTTGATGGATCATGTATGTAATATGCCTTTCAAGGGCTAGATCATCATGTATATGCCTTTCAAAGGAAGGGAGTATCTGGTTCTTATCTTGAGGATATAGAAAATAGAAATAGACATAGAAATGAAAGAGTTTATCTTTAAAGGATTTGATACTTAAAGGAAACTATATTATTGGTATGCAACACAATATTGTAATAGTAATCTTTACCACGAAAACAACAACAACAACTTAGATATTCTTTTGAATCTTTCATCTTGTAGCTAGATCTCTCTTGTTTTTATTTGCGACCAACAAAATCCTCCTCTAAAAAGCTGGTCCCATTCGCAAGTTTCTTAACGAATACTGCTCTTGCAACTCGAAACCAAGACTGAGTCAATTCCTGGACCACCTATATACCAAAAGCAGTCTTCTTATTCATTTCACAAATTCCTCTTTTATGCTCATGGACACTAAATCATGGAGCGCCAACACAGTAGTAGTTTTTGCTCAGTTGTTGCCAGACATGCAGCAATCGTTTAAGTCCGTTGCTAGATATCCCACTTCACGGTCTGGGAGACTGGGGATCCAAGGCGTATATTGTGCCTCAGTAGAATAAAATCAGTACAGCCAAAAACCTCTTTATTATCTGTTGGTCGAACTCGTATTTTCCAAATTTTTGCGTGATACTACTTGCCTACGCACTCCTAAATTCCATATATGGTTCATTTTTAGAGTAAAGGTGATGAATATGATGTAGGATATACGTCCCAGGGGTCGTGCAATGGCAAGCGCTTAATCAAATGTCATACACACACATGGTTTCATCGGCATTTTAGTTACTCATTGTTATGCTTCTTAATTTGCAGTCACAATATTGAACTGTAATATATATTATTCGTTTAAATACGAAATACCACAACTTCAGCTTACAGATGCCATTTTTGACAACAAAGGATAACAGTAGATTTAGAAAATGGCCTATTATATATCTTTATACTATATAAAACAGGTTATTTAACCATGTTTCATTCTTACATATATCATTGATTAGTTTTAGTTAACTAAGTAACTGGACTCACAAAATGTAGTTTATATCTGCACGCAATCGACTGAGCAGCTCCTTAAATTTGATAGGAGGAGGGGAAGATCATCCTGAGCCATACTTTGGTGTGTTGCATTTGAAACAGTCTGTCCTGCTTGCAAAATTATGCTCATTGCATCCTGGTCTGTCCAAGCAGATGATAAATTCAGTTAATAATCTGGTTTATGCATTCAACTTATGTGCAATGTACGTTATATTTGGCATAAGTAATATAAGAACTTGCTGTAAGTTTATCATTTGGAGGTAGAGAAATGCTATTAAAGATGGATTCATGATATGGTAAGGATAACTATCAAGTTACTTGTGATGCATGCATTAATAAGGTTTTCCACATACTGCAATATGTATTTGAATTACAAATGATTGCATGAAATGCTGCATGCATAACTTAAAAGAACTATATGGATTATCATTGCAAAAGCTATAGTTATGACTTACGCTATAGTTGTGAGAAAATATCATTTTCTTTTCCAAACGATACAATATTTATTTGCCTAAGAAGGAAAATTAGTGTACCTTGTGCACATCCAATCACCAGATTTCCATCCCGACGAGCGAGTACCCCTGGAACGAGCATCAGCGTCATCCCTAACACCACCACAAATGAAGCAGTTCATACGGCTTGCATAGTTGTGGGCTCCGCAGTTTCCAGATGTACAGTACCAGTCACCTGGCAAGACACCTGAACCTCTATCGCCATTGGCAGGCATGGGAATTGAAGTTCTATAGTCTATTAAGTCATTACAAACTTGACATGTATTTCTCCAATTAAAGTTATGGTGTTGGCATGATCTACAAAACCAATCTCCTGGTCTGCTTGCCATTGTTTAATTCCTGAAAATAAACAAGAGATGAAAGTCAGTTCACCTTAATAATTAGCTTCCAATCATGGTCTTAATCTGAAAATTTATAAATCAAACTACATTGTTGGTTTCTCCTTACTAGAGTAACAACAAGATTGCTACGCCCCAAATAGTTAACATATATGTAACAAGAATATCGCTATCTTCATCATAGAAAAACAAGAGCTTTACACCATAGAAATGAAGCTCTACATAACTAGCTTAGTTTGAGCTGAATTTTACAAGTGATTTATGAAATTAATAAAAACATAAAAGACAGATAGAACTTCACCTTAAGATGATAATGAATCGAAATAGACTTAGTAAAGTGGGAGTAGTAAGAAAGTGAGCTAAGTTGCTTGGTGATGATGATGAGTTTAGATGAGGAGTTTTGATGGGTTTATATACTCTCTTGGAGTGAGACCAATCAGAGTCACAAAAAATATTCTCCTTCATTCACCTGACTGGATCGGGTGATATAAATCATGACATTTTGAAGAATCAGAAAAAAGAAGAATAGATTGAAGTAAAATACTAATTTAGTAGAGTATATAACTTTCTCTATCTAGGATTCCATACACCATACATAGTAATCAGTTTGGAATATTTTGTTACTTTGCATTGCCAAAATTGCATTTGACTAGTAGTTTTTTTTGGAAAAGGGAAAACTCTTTGGAAAAGATGAGGTAAAAGGCACCGAGAAGGTGTTCAGCTAGCTAGGTAGCTCAAAATTAACCAAACAAGAAGTATCCATCACAGTAATATTCGAAATTAACCGCCACCATGCTTCTTTTGTATTTTCCGTTCCTTTTCCTAATAAATCTCTCCTTGTGGTGCTTTGCCAAAAGGTTAAATAAATAAAATTAGACCGCACCATTATTCACACCGTGGAAGCACATTTCTATACACTATATTTTTGTCTTTTTGATTGGATTGAAACTGTATTAATTAATTCGTTCTTTTAATACAATTATATACATACTCAATATGCAATCTATTCGTGTGTGTTTTTATTCGTATTCAGAACCTGCGATACATCTGCAATTGGGTAGGGCTGTCAACGGTATCTATCAAAACGGATATGACCTCTACCATATCCGTTACCAATAAGATTACCGGATATCCGATAATATCCGGTAATATCCGATAGTAATTTATTATAATAAAAATAATTTAAATTCTTTTCTAGTCTTTCTGTACATTTGATAAATTGTAAATAAATCAGAGAAACTCTAAGAAAATTCAACTAAATAAAACCAAATACCTTGATCAAATGCAACAAAACTAGTTGTGTTTTAATTATATTTAAACTCTAAGGAAATTATTATATTAAATTATATTTAACAAAACTCAAATCTTTAATCTTCTCTATCAGAATTGAAAAATCCTCCGCTTTTCTCACAACCAACAAAACTAGTTGTGTTTTTTTTTTCTTCCATAATATTTTTATTTCTAAGTCTTCATATGCTACCAAGTTAACAACTAAATATATTACTCAAAAAAATTAAAAAAAAATTGCATATGCATTCTTTAACGGATAACGGATATTATCCTATAGGATAGTACCTTTTCCGTATCTGTTTCGTTAAAATAAGAATATCCGATAAGGTATCCGTATCCGTTACCCGTTATCCGAAATTTCGGATAATATCCTAACGATTCGAACGGATATCGGATATTCGGTTATCCATTGACAACCCAACAATTGGGTCGTTTGAAACCTATAAACTTCATTCGTTCATAAACCGAATATCCGAGAGCAATTCAATCTCATTCATTACGTTCATTCTTAGATATAAATATAATTGTAGGTTTTAAGTGACAGAAATGCATAAAAGCAACATTTAACATGGCTTCATGTGTCATGTACGTACTGGGTTCTAGCAGCGCATACCATATTTGCAGTATGCGTCAACAAAAAACTATATTCAGTTGTCTTGACTCGGAAAATCTCTGGCATAAGCCTTGGCTTAAAAGAAGAAGAACCAATATTTCTACTTAATTTTTCCTTCTTTTTCTCTACTTTATGTTTTTCATGTTCACAATATTACATTCTTCGAACAAAGCGGATACCCAGAAAGAACTAAAAATAAATAAATCATTTTTTAAAGTCAATTTTAAGCAAAGGCCGCTTCTATAATATTAATAAAATTGTAGGGTATCGGGAATCCTTCTACAGTGCTATCCTGAGTTAAACGAACAAATTCGAGGGGGAAAATAACTAATAAAAAACTTCCATATTCCTATATAAGTCGCATGTATCTGTACAGTTAATTTGAAGATCTATTTCACAAAATCATTTTATGTTTGTCGTACTGATCGACCACACTATATATGAATGTACTGTACAACTTTGGATAACTGCATGCTATGAGGCTAATAACTGCTCAACTAGACAATAACTAAGGTGCGAATCACGCTGCAGGGCTTGTCCTCAAGTCATATTGGACGCAATGCTTAGCACCGCTTCACATATGTGAAGGGGCCACCAAAACCCAATACACATAGGATTTTCAGTTAGAAAACCAAAAAATGTTGTATTTTATCAAGAAAAACAAGTGAAGTTTTTGCAAGCCTAGAACAAGTGAAAAAATCAAGAAAAACAAATTTTATTAGTCACATTATAGGTCATCAAATTCTTCTTACCTCAACCCTTTTGTGAAAGAAAGATTCGACGGTCAAAGATAGAGACACAATTTCATTTCGCATAAGCTAATCACTAAAAACTCAAAGACTGTGCATGTCATGTTGGATCTCATGGGGACGGTAGGACTTGCCTCTTTTTCGAATTCTCCAGCTCATCCCTTACGTAGCAGGGCGACGTCGGATTCTTTTTTTACGAAAAGAGTTCTTGATTTTACAGAGTTAAAATGCTTGGAAAGCCAAGGGCGTTATAATAAGGTAATGTAGCCCAACCATTCTTGAAAGGGCAGGATGAGCACACTATGTTATCTTGTGTACTACACTATCTTGTGTACTATTTTTATTATCTCTATATCTTTCTAGCTATGTGATCTTCTGCTTTGCATATTTGGATGGGATATCCATTTTGAGAATGAAAAACCTAGTTGGTCGTTATCTCTTACTGATGCTTTCACTATATCTGAAAGAATAAGTAAAGACGGGAAGAAGACTAAGAAGTTTTAATGTCGTTATAGAATCAAAACTTTATTAATTCATGTTTTAAAAATTAACTGCTTGTATTAGAAGTTTTAATGTCGTTATAGAATCAAAACTTTATTAATTCATGTTTTAAAAATTAACTGCTTGTATTAGAAGTTTTTCTAACTCAAAAAGGAAAGGATTAACATAGCTGTTTACTGATGATATGCGTATTGAGTTCCATTAATTTCTTTCCGCCAAGAAATCTAGTCAGCTGATATGTTTTTCTTAAACAAATCTTAGTTTGCAGTTTAGGATAGATTATCGAGTTCTCCGGTCGAAATAGGTTATCGAGTTTAGGCTGTCTAGATATATGCCTGGCAGATAACCTTGGGAAAATCACAGGATCAAATTCCACAGTCAATAACGAATTAGAGAAGTGTGAACAAATTTGGACTCGTCAATAACAGTTAAAAAAAGGGGACACAAAGGGAAATGCCCCTAAACTTGGAAACTCATATACAAAGATGCTGAGTTCTCAACAGAGAAACACAATCAAAAGCGTGTAAAAGTGTGTAAATGGGCACATATTCGAACTTCGAAGTATGTGCACACTTCTACTTTGTATGTGTTGAGTTCCCACTTGGATGCGTAATCTGCATGTAAGTGTATGTATTGCTTCCCTAAAATGGACTACCTTCTTAAACTTTTAATCTTACTATAATTGGGTGACTTCTTCTTGTGAACATCATGAGATTGCATATATCCAAAAGCAGCTTAATTAGGGGGGAGAGGTTGTTTCTAACTTTTGGAATATATTCTTGCCCACTTCTCAGCTACATGCAAATCCATAGAGATCTCTCCTTTTTCTCAATAATTCATCAAAAGGTTTTTCAGGGTTCAGAGACAACGCCATAATGGCATCGGATAACTTAGATAGATATGTTTGTTGTCGACCCAAAACGTGAGAGAATATAAAAACTCTCCAAAAGAAACACCTTCAAAAGGTATATTAATTATATCACGCTGTCAGTCAGTCAGTCAAGTCTGTCGAATCAACAATTAACGTTGATAGAATACCAACAAACCGATGAGCATTGATTCCTTAAAACTCATACGAATGAATGAACTAGCAATTCACAAACGTAAATATCAGCTAACAATGACTTACAATCATGTGAATCATAGCGATCGAGCTAAAGCGTTATCCTTTTATGCAAATCTCAGCCAATAAGCGCGTGAGCACAGCTGCATTCACAGAGCCGCCCGGGCCCAAAAGCAAGCAAAGCCGTGCTTGCCACATAGGGAAATAACCTTCTATTTCACCTCACCCACCCCCTCACCCCATCAGCACCACTCCCAGTCCCACCCCACACCCCTGCGGACTGGATTCTCTATATGGATGGACAAAGGAAAATATTCCACCATCTCTTTTGTGACATGTCATCCAAAACTTCAGATATATCCTTAGGGCACGTGGAAAAATAGAATCAAAGAATAATGTGGGTCCCACGGAAATTGACCTTGACCCTTGAAAGGATTGTTCATGAAATTATTCAGATCAATCAATCTATCGGTTTCTTCCCTATACAGAATGGATATTCCACTTACACTACAAAGATTACAGATATGAGTGTTCTTTTCCTTTTTAACGGTCATAAACTGAAGACAGAACAGTTCCTTTTTCTTTCCAACTTTGACTAGACTTGAAAAGCCTGACTAGATCAACTTATATTGGTATCGCCACTGAATGTTCCAAAGAAATATACCGTTTTGTGTGCTACTAGCGAGCACACCTACATTGTCCCTAAGACCGAAAATATTCGTAGATAAATAAAGCTGGATGCGGGAAATCGATCGAGAGATTTTATTATTTTGTAGGAGCTATGAAATTGGATATGTGCCAATAGTAGGATTCGATCGGTTTGAGATAATTTTTGCTTTTTCTTTTCTATAAATCTACTGGGAATAGAAAAAACAAGAAACTATTAACACATGCACCGAATGTATTCTTGTATAATGAGTATGCACTTATAAGTTATCGTGCCCATGATAGCACCGGTTATTAAACTTATTTAAGTGTTATACGGGTTCAAACTCATACTACATGATTAAACCAGAACATCCTTCTAAAATTAATCTCTGCCAGACCCCTGATATATTTTCTAGGAAGGTTGTTAATTTAAAGAGGATATGTGCGCCAAACCCAATAAAAAATATGAGATCAAATTCTTGCAATTACAGCTTTGGCATTAGTCACGAACCGACATGAGATAAATCTAACTCAACGCTATCTCTCCAAACATCTATATATCCCGGCTATCCCTAACTAAATAAAAAGTGAAGAGAGAACATATATGATTCCGGGAAAACCATTAAACGCTCTCATCCTCTCTCCTACTCTAACGCTCTCTCCTCTCTCCTCCTCTAACGGCTATTTTCCTTCATCTTCTTCCCCCTTCAATTCCTTTTGCAAATCTAATGCTTAGTGAGTAGTCATCCTACTTGTGTCTCACCTTAGCTAACAAGGGGTAATGGAATGGAAGGAATTCGTCTCAAGATTCTTGGACTCTCTAATACTAATTCAAATTTTTATTTCCTCTTCATTGTGATTTGATAACGATGATTACTCTGATTTTAATCCTGGCATTTTGGTTGTGTCCCGCTGCATTAACATTTCTGCATCACCCTCTCATGATCATTGCATTTCTACATCTGCATTCGGTTAACTCTTGCATTTGCATCTTCAAATTTGACAAATTACTTTAATGAATGAAGGAGTAATAATCTTCTACTTATTGGGTATTCAAAAAGTTGATCTTTTGTATCTACCCTTCTGTGTGTTTGCTAGTCTAGATGTTTTAATCCTGACACGTTGGTTGCGTCCATTTGCATTAGCATTTCTGCATCATACTCTCATGATCACTGAATTTCTTCATCTTCATTCTGATAACTATTGCATTTTCCTGTCAATTTTCACAATTTTTTTAATGTATGAAGGAGTAATAATTTTCTTCTTACTGGGTACTCTTTAAATTTTATTTGGTAACTACTTTTCTGTGTGTTTGCTAGTCTAGAATTTTTAAATTTAGGATGGTCTCTTACCCCTCTCTAGTACTACCTTTCCTCTTCAATTTTAAAACTATTAAATTTCTCCAATATACCTTTCATGTGTTGTCTTCCTCAATTTCTCTGAAACTTTTCTATGATTTTCTGAAACTTTTCTATGATATCTCTTCTCATTCCAGAGATTCATCTAAGATCATTAGTTTTTTTTTCTGGTTCATTAACCTTTTCTACATTCTTCCTGTGCTTTGTAGGTTATTCTCACTTTCTCTTCGAGACTTGGAACTCAATTTTCGGATCTATTTAGTTATGTTACTATCTCTTTAGTTCTATTTGTTCTATCCTTTGAATAGTCTATGTTCGAATCCTCCTAGAATTTATCCAAGATCGTTTACAAGATAAACATTGGATTTAGCTATAACAATTAAAACAAATAAACTGGGCATTCTTAAAGCATGGAAACGGTAATCCCATTAAAGTTCTTAACATCACATCCATCTAGACTTAACAAGAAATTTCATAAGCGATTAATTTACAAACTAGGAAACAATCAACATTTTTTGGAAATAACATAAAATACTAACTAACAGAAACTTTCATAAGAAATTTACAAACTTAGAACTTAGAAATAGACCTAGATACCATAGAGTTCACCACCGAACCTGCTTTACTACCTTGCTTTAGAAACTAGAACACTATTTCTCCCCTCAGCTCTACCTGCTCGGCTTCTTCATAATGTCCCTTCCCTCTTTTCCAGTTATACCTGTTTTCCATCCTTCTTACGTATTCGTAGTCGAATCCGGAAGGCATCTCGCTGCAAAAACTGCAGCATCTAGAGACATACCAGCTTCCATCATCCTTTGAATCTCTGCTTTGTCACTTGCAGACAACCTCTCTTTCTCTGCATGACTCAAATTGCAAAATGCTAGTCTTTTCGCCTGCTCTGGGTGTAGGAAATTGAGAGTACCACACAAATAACAGAAATAGTACTGTATGCGATGCAAGTGCTCTTCACGACATCGCATAACTCTAGTTAATGACACTGGTGCATTCTCTGGGATGATACTATTATGTTCACAAGCCATGGTAGAAGTTCTCTACATCTCTTTCTATCTTTCCCTCTGCTTTCTTTGTTTCTCTAAGAGAAACTCTTTCTTTGTTTATTCTTCTAGGCATTTATTGAGTTAGCGTGTGAAAACCCTTAGTATTCTTCCATTTTTGCCTGCTAAAGCCCTCGTCTTTTCATCTCTGCAGAATTTTTTTTTAGATTTTCTGCACCCTTTCATTATCTGTCGCTGCTCTCTTAAATCTTGCACGCTAACCTGTTAATTAACATCTCTCATAGCATTAGCTTTTATTTATAGGCTTATAGCCTATTATTAATTTAAGCTTTAAGTTTCCAAGAAAAGTTTTTCTATATATTTTATCTCTCTCTATCTTGTATTGCATTTACATACATCAACATGCATACATGTCCTAGCCCATTTTCATCTTTGCTGCATTGAACCTGCCCCATACATTTATTCTTTTCTTCAGTCTTGTTTTATTTGTATCCTTACAATTTTATTATCATACTGGTTAAATGTGAATTTTTTTTCTTCTAAATCTTCTATTAGGCTTTAGTACATCCAAATAGTAGCCTATAACCGAATTCTTTAGAAATTTAATACCCCTGCTTTAATATCTTAGCTCTGATATTTCCTTTACCCACTAGTTTTTTCTGTGACATTTATTTTTCTTCCCTTCTTTAGTCCTGTCTTGACTGACCTAGTTCATAGAAAGTCCTAGCTATTTATTCTTGGTTTGGTCAATCTTTGTGATGTCTCCCTCATAGTACCAGGTTATTTCTTCAAAATTTGAAAACTTTTGTTGTCGTCTTAGGATTGGTCTAGGAATATAGTTATGGTTTTTTTTTTGTTTTTAACATCATTCACAGGTCTGTTTTTGCTAGTTTCTCTTCTTTATATACCTTTAAGTTCTCTTAGAAAATACTTCTCATGTTCCTCTTTTGAACCTGCTTCTCTTAATTTCTTTTTCTCTTATTCTCCATGGTTGATCACTTTAATCTCTACAGACACCTCAGTGGCTTATCTTTAGCTCAGCGCTATGCTAACCATAGCAATTCTGGTTTACTTCCAACTCCCCCAGAGTTTATTAGAGACTTTGGTATCAAGCAACATAGTATTCTAGCTAGAATTTTCTCTACTGATATTTTAGAAATTTGGGAAGTTAGGGGTGCTCTTAGCAGTTTTTGGGGAGCAAACTTGATCTTCCAAATTAGGGAAGTGGATCCAAATCTTTACATCATCACCTTACACTCTAAAGAAGACTTTTCGTGGATATCTTTAAATGGTCCTTGGTATCCTTTCGGTAGTGTCATGGATGCTACAACTGCTTATCAGGGAATGAGCATCTCTACTAATAAAGTAAAGTAAATCCCTCTATGGGCTACGATATCTAATGCGAAATATGAACATAGAGGTAAAGAAATGCTTGGACTGATTGCAAGCAAAATAGGTCAAGTGTCAAGGGTTTGTACGGGCTCTGAAGTTTCAGCTCCAGATTGCCAGCCAAGATTCTTGGTTTGGGTAAACATTGAAAAACCTCTAGTTGATATGCTCTTAGTAAAAATAGGAAACTTCCCAGTTACCAACATTTACTTCAACTACCTAAACATCCCTTCAAAAGTTTGCTCGCATTGCCTAAGATTTGGACACAAGGTTAATAACTGTCCAATCCAAAAAGGAAGACCTCTGGAAGATATTTACGATATCACTATGCCCTCTCCTGGTCCAAGTGATGATCTGTTTTGGCTTAACAATGAGAAAGTGCAGATATGGAATTCCAAAGACAACTTTAATTACTTAGGAAATTCGATACCAGTAGAATCGTACCTTAATCAACCAGGAGTCCGTGAAACCTTCAATGATACTTTTAGAACTTATGTTGAGGAGGAAAATACTTTTCGTTCAGTTTCTCCTTCTTCGACTTTCTCTCATATGAACCATCAATCTTATGAAGTTTTAGGGTCAGTAACTTACAAGGAGGAGATGCCTTTAGCATCATCTCCTGTCCTTGGGAAAAGATATTTTCCATTCAACCTACTTGAGAATTACATTCCTTTGGCGAGCTCTAGCAATGACTCGTTTCGTTCAGCAAACTCAGAAACTTACAGAGTTATTGAGACAGCTAGGCCCGCTGACTCAGGCCTTCTTCAAGATATCCCGAATCAGGCATGGCCCGATTTAGGGGTTAATGTCCCTTCAGCGAGTAGAAGGCTTTCATTCTCTTCTTATGAAAATGATGCTGATTCTTTCGACTCAGCTTCTCCTGTTATTCCTGCATCCTCTATCATTGCTGCTGCATCATCTTCTTCGTATCCTACACATCATTCCTGCATTGCATCCTCATTTACGACCCCTATTTCACAACCAAAATCGGCCTTTAAAATCATTGTTTCTGATTTCTTATCATCTTCTTCGTCGGAAGCACTTTGTTCTATTTCTGCTGAGGATGGTCGTATTCTTAGCATTGATCAATATGGGTCCAATCTACATGAGAATCTTGACAGACACAACGCCTATCTTCCAATTCCATTTCCATCTCTTACCCCTTCAAAGCGATAGGAGGAGACACAAGTATTTCCCCAAATTTGATCTAATTTTATTTGACTTAGTTTAATTATCAGTTTCTATTACGTCATTAATCTATATTTGATTTAATTTCATTCAAACCTCTGTTCAATTTTCATTATCTTGTCTGTTTAGGAATCAAATAGAATGCTAGATTGACCTAATTTCAAAATCTGGTCCTTCGGTTTTTATAGTTAGCTTACTCTAATTTCTGTTGAATTTGCAACTGAATTTTAGAATTAGATTTATCACACCTCTAACCACGAAACTTTTAGCTTGGAATGTACAGGGCTGTAATAACCCATTCACACAAAATCACTTACATTATCTTATATCCCAGGAAAAACCTGAAATCCTATTTCTATCTGAAACTAAATCACAAAGACCCCTAGTTAAGAAACTCATATCCTCCTTCCCCAATTACCACATTGTGGACCTTATAGGCTTAGAAGGAGGACTAGCCATTGCTTGGGTAGATGGTTTTCATTTTGATATTATGCAATGGAACATAACATGATCAACATTATAGTCCAAACTAATTTTGATTCTAGTAAATGGGTCCTTACATGCTTCTATGGAAGCCCTTATCCAACTAATATGAATGTAGCTTGGGATTTTTCGGAAGATATAGGAAATCAAGTTAATATGAGGAATATGCCTTGGCTAGTAATAGGAGACTACAATATGGTCTTTGATCAATCTGAAAAATTAGGAGGTCTCCCATTCAATAAAAGAGATTGTGAATATTACTATAGAATCCTTAAAAGAGTAGGGCTTTTCGACCTAGGGTTCTTAGGTTATGAGTTTACTTGGGACAATCACAGAAAAGGAGATAAAAATATTCAAGAAAGACTAGATAGAGCTTCTCAAAATGCACAATGGAACCTACAATTTCCTAATGCATCCTTAACCCATCTTGTAGCTGTAGGATCTGACCATTCTCCAATTTTATTAAATTTGGATAGTCTCCAAAATAAAGGAGAGTAGATTTTTAAATTTTATGATACTTGGCAAAAAGAACAATCTTGTGTCCAGCTTATTAATAATTCTTGGTGTAGGAACTCTGATGCCGAACCCTCTCTTAATTTGGTAACTAACTTAAAAACCCTAGGCATCAATCTTCTAGATTGGAAGAGAAACATATTTGGTATTCCTTATAAACAAATTAATAAACATCTGAAAGAAATAGAAAGACTTAAAGCCAGCAGAACCACTGATTATCAGCAACAAAAGCTAAGAGGAAAATTTGTAGAACTAGAAAAGCTATATGCAACACAAGAAGTCATTGCGAAACAACAATCAAGGGACAATGTCATAGAAATAAGAGAAAGGAATACTAAGTACTTCCACACAATAACCTTGAGAAGGCGCAAATGGAATAATATAGAGTGTATAACAAATAACCAAAACTTAGTCATTCAAAAAAGAGAAGAAGTTAGTGAACTTTTAACTGATTATTTTCAAAATCTTTTTTCCCAACCTGCTTCTACCCTGATTCCTACAGATGATATCTTTGAAAACATTTCTTCTGGTATCTCTGACATAGATAATGCCAAAATTCTTGCAAATCCTTCTCTTGAGGAGATCTTTCTTGTGATTAAAAACATGAAACCAAATAAATCGCCAGGACCTGACGGTTTCCCGGCTAGCTTTTTTAAGAATAATTGGGAATTAGTAGGAGCTCAGGTTATAGCCTCTGTTCAAGAATTCTTTCAAACTAAACTCATGAATCCTGATCTGAATAAGACCCACCTTTTCTTAATTCCCAAGTTGAAACAAACAAAAAACCCTAGTCAGTTTCGTCCAATAGGACTATGCAACACTATATATAAACTAATAGCAAAAATCCTAGATAATACAATTAAGCCTCTGTTAAATAAATTTATCTCCCCATTCCAGTCTGCCTTTCTCTCGTCTAGGAAAATCTTAGATAATATTGTTGTAGCCCATGAAATTATCCACTCCTTTAAAAATAAAAAAAATAAAACTGGGGGTTTAGGCATTAAGATTGACATGTCTAAAGCCTTCGACAGAGTAGATTGGAACTTCCTTCTAAAAGCTCTTTCTTCGCTAGGATTTAGTAAAGAGGTTTGCAATATCCTTGAACAATGCTTTTCTACGACTTCGATTGCGGTCCTTCTAAATGGTTCTCCTGGTAGATTTTTTAAACCTTCTAGAGGATTACGCCAGGGGGATCCTCTTTCTCCATACTTATTCATTATTTGTATGGAGATTTTCTCTAGACACCTTCTTTCCTTAGAACAAAAAAAATATCTTCATGGTGTTAAAATAACACCAAAAAGCGAACCGATTTCCCACCTCTTTTTTGTTGATGACTGTCTGCTTTTGGTTAAGCTGATCTAGTGGAATGCAAAAACCTTCTAGAAGCCATTGATAAGTTCAGTCAAGCCTCAGGATAACTTATCAATTTTGAGAAATCAGGGGGGTTTTTTAGTAAAAAAGTTGAACCGAAACACCAAAGAATGATGACGAAAATTTTAAAAATTAAACATATCAACCTCAAGGATCCTTATTTAGGTGCACCTCTATTCATTGACAAGTCGAAAATTAAAACATTCGACTTCATCACAGAAAGAATGGAATCTAAGTTAAAAGGCTGGAAAGGAAAAGTTCTTCCTCAATCTAGTAGAATGGTGTTGATAAAAGCTGTTTTAGCAAGTGTTCCAACATTCCAAATGGGATGTTTCATTATTCCCAAAACAATAACTAATAAAATAGATGTTATTCAGAGGGACTTCTGGTGGGGAAAGGATATAATTCTGGAGGATTTTATCCGAAAGCCTGGCCAAGTCTATGCAAACCCATCCATAAGGGAGGTTTAGGTTTTAGGGATGCCCATAAGTTTAACCTTGCAATGGTAGCTAAATTGGCATGGAGACTTATAAAAGAAAAAGACTCTCTTTGGGCTAAAACTATGAGAAATAGGTACTTCAAAAAAAAAATCGCCACTAAAAGTTAAACCCTCTACTAGGAGCTCTTGGATTTGGAAATGTATCAGTCAAGGACTAGATCTAATCCAAAAGTATAGCATTTGGGAAATAGGAAATGGGTTCAGTGTTAACATCTGGGAGGATAATTGGTTACCAGGCCTCACTACCTCTTTGCTAGGATTTAAAAACCCGTCTAATAATCACCTGTCCTTAGTGGATGATCTTTTCCACCCTAATACTCTGTCCTGGAACACTACTCTTATTAGAAACTCTTTCCCCCAGGCCATAACAACTAAAATTCTTAACCTGAATCTCTTTATTGATTTAGATGGAAACCCAAAACAAGACCAATTAAGATGGACACTGACTAGAACTGGAGATTACACTGTTAAATCTATGTATGACAAATTTAATGAATCAGGAACAGAAATAACTAGTCTTCTTTTACCAGACTCATTCTGGAAATCTATTTGGAAATTAGAAGTGCCTATGAGAATTAAAGTGTTTCTTTGGAAATGTCTGCAAAATGTCATTGCGACTAATGTGAATCTTTATGGTAAAGTAGATGATATCAATCCTAATTGTACTATGTGTGGTGAGGACCTAGAAACCACTGAGCATTTATTTTTTCATTGCCCTTATGCTAGAGAAATTTGGGAAACGGCTCCGAACCCCATATAACTTCAACTAGATCCCTCTATCTCTTTGTTAGACACTTATAAAGACTGGATTAATAACCCAAGACATGAGATATCTCTAGAATTAGCTTTAACCAAAATGTGGATGATTTGGAAAGAACGGTGTAACAGGGTCTTTGAATCAAAAACTAGATCAGCAACACAATTATCTCAAGATATACAAAGACATCTGCTTTTTTGGACTAGGAAACAAACTAAACATGTTAAGCAGCGTAAGAAAACATCTATTCCCAGACCTATTTGGATGGTCCCAGAGAATAACACAAATTTTTTTAACATTAATGCAGCTTGGGACTCAGCTATAACCCCCTCAAGATTTGCTTTAATTTTGCGCAATGATACAGGAATCTTTGAAGGAGGCAGAGCAGGACCATCACTCTCAACAGACCCTCAAGAGGCAGAAGCAGTAGGAGTATACCAAGCAGCAGTATGGGCTAAGGAAAATAGTTTCAAAAATTTCAGCATCGAAGGGGATTGCGAAAGCTATTTAAACTACTTACAAGGAAAGATTTCTGAGGTTTCTTGGAGAAGCAGAGCACTCCTAGATGAAGCCTCTAAAATCACTAGAGAATGTCATAATTTTTTGGGTTTTTATTTTGTGCCTAGACAAGGAAATGAAGTAGTAGACTCTCTTGCTAAGCATGCTAAAACTCTATCTTTTGTTATGGATTGGGGTAAGCTCCCTCCGTCTTGTATCTTAAAAAAACTTGCAGTAGATAAATCTAATATAAGGAGAACCACACAACTCTCTATATTAGATGGCTCTACTTCGGATGTAATGGTGCCTCCTTTGGAGTGCTAGTTCTTTCAATGAAATGCCTTATTCACAAAGAAAAAAAAAAAAAAAAAAAGATTCCAGGAAAAGGTTTTTAATGAGATATTCGAGATGCCGTTGAAACACATAAATTGACGTTTGGTTTCTGTATCACTAGTGCAAGAATGCATGCAAGTGTAATATTTTCTTAGTGTGTTATCCCAGACAAGTTTATAATTAATCAAATTTCCTTGAAGAGTTGAAGTTGGATCCAAATATTACATATGAAAATAATTTTAAAGCCGCTACAAGAGTACCAAATTCAATGGGAGTTACCAATTCCCCTTCCCAGCCAGTCAACCTTTGATGATTATAGAGAATTTGACTGTTTAATTTCTTTATCATTTTTTTTTTGAAGCATGTATATATTAAAATAAACTAATTAGAGATTACACGGGTGAAAGTAATTCGCATAGAGTCGATTAAGAGAATTTGAATAAGAAAAGGCGGGTTTGCTTGGTCCCATATCGTTGTCGAATAGTTTCCTTCTTCGCTTCTATCTGCTGCAAAGTTTGCTATACCATTAGCTGCTTGGTTGCCCTCTCTATAATTGTGTTGAATGTGGCAGGAAGGTATGCGACGCATTCTTTGTTTGATTTATGCAATCATTTGTGATATATACCAAGGAGCTTCTGCTGATGTTCTGTTAAAACGCATGAGATTCTCAGAGTCCGTTTCAATTATTACTCTTGGCCATTGTCTTTCCATCGCTATCCGGGTTGCTATTACGGTTGCCCATGTTTCTGCCGTCAGCGCAGTAGTTAAACCTAGAGGTTGTGCAAGAGCCATAATGGTTTGTGCATTCGAGTCCCTGCAAATGAATCCCGCTCCTGCCATACCTGGATGGCCTCTAGCAGCCCCATCTGTGTTTATTTTTATCCAACCCGAATCTGGAGTAGACCATCCAACTTGAATGATTGTAGTTGTTCTTTTGATGGTTGCTGCAATCCTTAGAGTTGGATCTCCAGGTAGCACCGGTGGGGAGATTTTTCTTGCCCATTGAAATTCTTGTTGTTGTGCTAGAGCTGTCCTCAAGATGTTTTCTTGGTGAGATTGGGATTGGTTGAAGACAAGTTAATTTCTGGTTGTCCATAACGCCCAGAAAAGGAAACATAAGGATGTGATGGTGGTCATATCGGTAGAAGCTTGTAAAAGATACAATATGGTTATTTGAGGATTTAAGGTGATTGGTTGGTTATTATGTTGAAGATGGTTTGTTGGTATACGATTTAAGAGGTTGGTCCATGCTGTTATTGCCACAGGACATTGAATAAGCATGTGTGTCACCGTTTTTAGGTCGGAGTTGCATCTGGGACACATGTTCGAGTTGGTGATGTTGATGTGGTGTAATAAAGCGAAGGTTGGTAATCCTTCGTTGATAGCTTTCCACAAGAAAATCTGGATTTTTTGAGGACATGGTAAGGTCCATAGAAATTTGGTGGGTGGGAGGGGGTTTATGGTTGCATGGTTATCCTGTTGGGCTAAACAGTTGTATCCCAAAGCAGTGGTATATTTTCCGGATTTGGAATGTGGCCAGATTATTTTATCTGGGTTGTTTTCTAGGGGAAGGTGGATATTGATAATATGTTGTATTACATCAGGTGGAAGGTTGTTTAGCTTATCATGTCTCCAATTATGAGTAAGAGGGTCAATTATATCATCCACAATTTGAATAGGATAGCAATGTGTAGGATCAAGGTTAGGAAAATGAGGTATCCAAATAGCTTGGATGGGGGTGTCTAAACCATTTCTTATGCGATGAAATAGATGTTGTTTTAAAAAAGGAATAAGGGATGCCATTTGCTTCCATTGTGGGCTGGCAGTAGAAGGAAAAGTGATCGTACCTTGAAAAATTGGTTGATGTTGGAGGTACTTCTCTTTGTAGATACCGGTGCAGATGGAATGTGGTTGATCGTGAATATTCCATAGTCGTTTCATGAGTAAAGCTTTATTGTGATGGCTACTCTTCCTGATGCCGAGTCCTCCTATTGCTATCGGTGTATGGAGTTTGTTCCATCCCAAAGGGTAAAGTTTTCTAACAGAGGAATCATGCCCCAAGAAAAAATTCCTGGTAATCTGGTCGATTTGTTTGTGGACATGAGTGGGGAAAAGTTGTGTTTGCATAAGGTGGTTGGAGGTTGGAGTTAAGGATGTTTTAATGAAAACTAACCTCCGGCAGGTGTAAGGCATTTTGTCATCCAACCTTGAGCTTTACGAGCTAGCCTTTGAAGCAAAGGTTCGAAGATGTGGCGGGATATCCTCCCGTATTTGAATTGGACTCCAAGATATAGAGGAGGGGTTGAGGAGGTTGGCATGTTGTAAAAAAAGGTGTAGAGTATTTATATCGTCTGGCAGTAATCTCGGGTGGTGGATGATTGTTGATTTG
Organism: Papaver atlanticum; assembly: GCA_023531105.1. Classification (NCBI taxonomy): domain Eukaryota; kingdom Viridiplantae; phylum Streptophyta; class Magnoliopsida; order Ranunculales; family Papaveraceae; genus Papaver; species Papaver atlanticum. Next base: position 31,052,904 of record JAJJMB010007708.1, on the reverse strand, counting down.
GCTGTGTTGATTATTTGTCCTGCCGATGTTCCATATGATTGAAGTAGATTTTTTAGGTGGATGTTACTCTGTTAGGAGGCTCTGTAGGTGATAAGGAGATCATCTGCATGTATAAGATGTAATATGGGTGGTGCTTTTTGCGATATTCTGAGACCTCGAACCAGCTGTTTGGCTTCCAGTTTGGCAAGATTTGTTAATAGAATTTCAGCACAAATAATGAAAATGTATGAAGATACGGGGTCACCTTGTCTTATGCCTCTCGTCGGTATGATGAAACCATGAGGGGTTCCATTTATGTTAATGGAACAGGTGACTGAGCTGATATATAACATGATATAGTCCGCAAAAATTATCGGGAATCCTAATTTGGTGAAGGTTTTTTTAATGAAACCTCAGTCAAGGCTATCATATGCCATTTGGATATCTAGTTTAAGAGCAATTTTGGGTTCTGTGGTGATGGCTGAGGTTTTGATGTAGTGGAATAGCTCTCCTGCAATTGCGATGTTATCATGAATTGAGCGTTGAGGAACGAAGGCGCTCTGATACGGGTTTATTAGAAATGGGAGAAGGGGTCGAATGCGGTTGACTAGAATTTTTGATATGATTTTGTAACAGACATTGCAGAGGCTGATAGGTCTGAATTGAGATGGTTTTGTTGGGTGGTCCACTTTTGGAATTAACGTAATGTATGTGTGGTTCATAAGGGGGTGGATATTTAAAGAATTAAAAAAACTTTGAACTATAGCTATTATTTGTGTGTGAGTGGTATCCCAGAAAACTTTGAAAAACTTACTTGTATAACCATCCGGTCCAGGGGCACTTTTATGAATTGATGGAGAACAGAGCTTGCTTGATTTCTTATACTGTTACTTCTGCCGAGAGTGAATCACATTGTGTGGGTGTTAATCTGGTGTTATTCCCTCAAATAGCTCTTCATCTATTATTGTGTTCGGAGCCATGTATTGAGTTGTGAAATTGTCCAGGATGATCTGAATTACTTGATCTTTATAGGAAACCCAGTTGTTTTGTTGATCTTGTAATTGTTGAATGTTGTTGCGACTTCAGTGTATGGTTGCTTTGGTGTGGAAGAAGTTCGTATTATTATCTCCTGATTGGAGCCATTGTATTCTGGATCTTTGTTGCCAATATGTGGCATGACATTGGAGTAAGGTTAGGTGTTGATTCCTTAGCTCTTTTTCTTGATTTAGCCAGTATGTTAATTCCTCGCCATTATGAATAGCGCACTGATGTTGTGCCCTCTGAATTTGCGTCGTTGACTTGCGTATTAGTGTTGGAAGATGCCCAAAGGTGTCCTTGTTCCAATCCATAAGAGTTTGGCCAGTGGTGGTTAGCTTTAGATGAAAGTCCAGAGCAGGTTCAGCGTCACTTTGTTGAGTCCATGCAGAAGCTCCAACTTGTTTGAGATGAGGGTGCGTCAACCATAGATGTTCGAATTTGTAATTTTTTTTGTCCCTGCCATTCAATTGCTTTGGTGCGTAAAAGGATGGGTGCGTGATCAGACGCTATTCTTGGAAGATGAGTGACTGCGGCATGAGGATTTGTCGTGCGCCAATATGGGGTTGCAAGAGATCTATCCAATCTTTCTAATATGTTGTCTTGACCCTGCTGATTGTTTGTCCAAGTGTATGGATCTCCACGAAATCCTAGGTCGATAAATCCCATTTGATCTATCATTGTGAGGAATGGCTGAGTTTCGCTATAGTTGACTTGTCTTCCTCCTTTCTTCTTCGATTGGTTTGTTACTTCATTAAAGTCTCCTACCAACACCCATGAGGTTGAGTTGGTTATGTTGGGGAAAATTGTTGGGAAATCCTGCCATAAATCAGATCTCGCCGCTGGATGTGGAGGACCGTAAATGCCTGTGTAGAGCCATGGTTGTGCCGGAGCTGGGGGAGTGACAAGGACATGGATGAAACTCTGGGATTGAGTTAGCACTTGAATGTTTAGGTTGTTCCATATGAGACAAAGTCCTTCTCTTCGACCAATTTTTGGGACTGAGGTTAGGTTTTGGAATTGAAGGGATTGAGCAAGTCTTGACATGTGTCTTTCATTAGCTAAAGTTTCTGAAAGGAAGAGAATATTGGGCTTGTGTAAAGATTATATCTTTTAAGTGTTGTATGGTGGTTGGATTATTGATGCCCTGGCAATTCCAGGCCAATATGTTCATGTTTAAAAGTTGATACTAGAACTAGATGTGTAGAGGAATTAAAAAGAAGATGAGAAAATTGAAGTGGCTGTGAGGTTTGGATGATGTCGAGTAAAATCAAAGGGTGGTAGAAATAGAAGAACGATGTTTTGGGGACTAGCCCAAAACAGTGGGGGACTACTCTTCCAATTTGGGGGTGGATATTTGAAGTAGTTTTGGGTTACCCCTTATCCAAAAAAAAAATTAATACCAAATTTACCCTTGGTAATTAAATTAGTTAATTTCCTCCTCCTTCTTCTTCTTCTTCTTCTTCTTCTTCTTCTCCAACATCAACCAAGAAGTCTGATGCGATTAAATGAAAATCCGCAGGTAATTTCCTTCATACCCATTCCTTTGAATCGTTTTTTGTTGAAGAAATCGATTAGAAATCATCAAAAACCATTGAAAATAGTCGTTACAGTAGAGATTTCGGCTAGGAGAAATTTTGAAAACCCTAGATTTTGGTAACCGAACTTTCAATATGAAGAACAGTTCGGCCAATTAGGATTTTTTAGGTAACCGAACTATGTAGTTCGGTAAGCTCGCAAAAAAAAACGTAACCGAACTCCTTATTTATATGAAAAATTTGAGTTCGGTTTAGTCGATAAATTTATATAGGTAACCGAACTTTGATAAAATATAGTTCGGTTACTTCGCAGTTTCTATGTGGTAACCGAACTTTGATCTGTCAACACCAAACTTGTAGTTCGGTTTTTAAGATGGTTGATTTCGAAATGAGGGTTTTGGGTACTTAGGTATACTTCAAATTTAGTTAATGTTGCTTGAATTGACAAAAACTTTCGAAAAAATGAGAAATTTATAAACTGATTTCGACCATGGAAATGAAGTTCGGCTACGACATCTGAAGAACAGGTAGCCGAACTCATCTGCAAGTGTAGTTCGGCTAATGGTTCTGAAGACACAGGTAGCCGAACTCAGCTTTAATGGAGTTTTTGCTTTCAGAGAAAAGTTCGGCTAGGAAAAAGAAAGTTGCGACGTAACTGAACTAAAAGTTCGGCTGGGAATTTTCTCTCTCGACGTAACCGAACTCAATATATTGGTTTTCAGAAAAAAGTTCGGTTAGTAGAAAAAAATTGAGACAAAACTTAACTATTTCGGTTAGGAAAAAAACGAAAAAAAGTTGCGACGTAACCGAACTAAAAGTTCGACTGGGATTTTTTTTTTGCGAGGTAACCGAACTTTTTTCTGAAAGAAAAAACTCCATTAAAGCTGAGTTCGGCTAGTTCGACAAACTGTTTCACATAATTCCTAGCCGAACTTCTCTCTGCAACTTTCATTTTCAACTCATTTTGATGATTACTTCTCATTTCTTCAACCAAAAACGAATGACAAGTAATGGGTTTGTGAGAATATCTTCGTTAATAATTTAAATTAAGCTATATACATAGAGGTTGTGGTGGTTGGTGGTGGTAGTAGTTGGAGGTGGTAGGTGCTGGGCGGTGGTGGTGGGCGGCGGTGGTGGGAGAAGGTGGTGGTTATATATATATAGGTGGTTATTAGGTTTGTTTTAAATTAAATTAGGTTAAGAGTAGGTTAGTCATTTCCACACTTTAGGACACCCCTTATAAATATAGGGTAGACATTTCTATCACAAAATAGTCCCCCACTGTTTTGGGGTAGTCCCCAAAACATCGTTCAAATAGAATGTTGGTGGGTTTGCAAATGGGCTTTTAGAAATTTAGCTGTTAGGTTCTAGGCTTGAGATGGGTTTGAAAAGGTTGGAAAGATAGTGAATAAAAGGAAAAGATTCAACACATAACACAATTTCGCTATAGCTATTAACTAGATTTAGTGAACCATAAAAAACAGCAAGGAAGAACTGCAGCTAGAAGCAAAGACACCTATAAGCTAGAAACTGTTAGAACTGGACTTAAAGAAAAGTAAAAACACCTATAAGCAAAGACACCTATAAGTGTGAAGAACTGAACATGGTTAAAAAGAAAAAAACTACCGCTAATCCTGAATCAGTGATCTGCAAAGAGGAGGGTATACTATTTCTGAATACAGAGTAAAGAGAAACAAACACACTAGTCCCACTACAATTTCATAAGCTAATACAAGATATTAACGCAAGAAGCTTGGGTTATGACAAAAAAAATCTGTAGACAGAGTAACTCCAGGCAAAGCTGATCAAAGCAAACTCGATTACACGCTAGTACAACAAAAGCACTCTGTAAAACAGAGAGGTTAAAACACACCATAAAAAACACCAACAAGAGACAGACTTATAACCAAGTATACTAAAACAATACTAAGAAAAAGAACCTGCAAGATAAACCTATCTAAAAACACACTAGGAACAAAAGTAGAAGAAACGAAACAGTAACCAAAATGAGTGGTATCCACCGGCCCCAAGATGTAGTCTGTTAGGAGTTATGCGATGAGCTTTGATATGCTATGATGCGTCATTACTGGTTGTTGCTAGTACTGGTGCTGCTGCCGTTGGTCTTGAGATTGTCTGTCTTGCTTGTTGAGGTAGAAGTATGACCGGTTGATGCACTTTTGATTCTTTTGCTGGGCTTATACTGAGACCTCCATTGCTTTAATTCTTCAAGTGAAACTTTTCTTGAGTTGTGTGTTGCAGATGAAGAGCCAATACCAGAGCTATGAAGATAGTTTTGATGTTCTGGGTTCCATCTTTTATACCCATGGACTGAATGCAAGTTGGGGGAGCTTGAGTCTGCATCTGAAACCACCTCAAAATCTGGATCAATATCTGATGTGATGAAGTTAGTAGGGCTTCTGGGGCTAAGAGGACGCCGTGGAGATGCTCTTTCCGGAACTTGTATACAACCCTGCAAGTCTAGATGCTCAGCATCAGAAGGATTTGAGCTGAGGATGCTTGCGCTGTGCCAACTATGAAACTCATCAGAATGAGTGCCATCAGAGTCTAAGGACATGTACGAATTAAATCCACTTTGATTGTATCCTGCAAAGGCCTGATCTCCTTCAGAGGTAGAGATTGCTGAATGTTGTTGATCTGAGGATACAGGCGAAGGTCTTGGAGTAGGAGGGAAAACTTCCAAGCTCCAATCTCCAATCAGAATCTGGTTCGTCTCGGTCCACATTATATCTCTCTTCTTCGGTGTAGTTATCATGAGGATCAGGCATAAACTCCATAGGAGCAAGCTGGATAGGCTGAGGTATATGCATTCTAGGATGTGTAATAATGAAAAGTTCTATGCAATCCTCAGCTAAGTGACCTAATCTTTACAGAAACTGCAAAGGAGCCTAGGAAGTTCCAAGAATTGGAAAGCAATCCAGTTTTTATCATAAAATTCATTTGGTGCTGAAGTACCAAAGATGAGGGGTTGAGAAAGGTTGATTCTTAACCTAATTGACATGCTGCTGAAACCATTATGAGATGGAGAGGGTGCAGAACAATAAATCAGTTCACCTAGTTCTGAAGTATTATTTTGGACATTGAGGAAATGAGTTTGGTTTGGGGTTAAATTATGCAGTATGATATCAAAAACTTCAGAGTTCATTGAGAATGTTCTGGGGTTTAGGTTAGGATTCCATTGTTGTATCATGAAAATTTCCCCAAAAATAATTCTAGTCCCCTGCCTGAGGACTCTAAACATTTCAAGACGAGATTCAAACTTGATAACAGAGAAACCACCTTCAATACACCATCTATAACTTAAAGCATTTCTTACAATCCAAGAATTCATGTTCATTCTGGTTAAGAAACCACCAACAAGCTTATGCTTCCAAGTACGACTAGAAAAATTGATTGAGTGAAAAGGAACCTGATAGCTAGAAGAAGCCCTATTACTCTGCCAACGACTACACATGGCAACAGACAGCAAGCATACAAAGCAACATATAACGAAAATACAAGATAAAAGAAAGACTAACAGAAAAAGAAGAGAAAAACTAGACGACCTCTAAAGGCAGGGGAAAAGAAAAGGGGAAGATGGGTGTGTGCATACCGCAAAATGGAGATCTATTTATAGATCAAATTGATAGGAGGGTCAAGGATAATGATTACGAAAAAGTTTTGGAAAACTTATTGAACACCAATTGCAGGGATCAAGGTGATTAAAAGAGGGTTGAAAGTAAAAAGTTTCAGCAGCAGTCAGAGAAAGATTAGGTTAAGAATTAGAAGAAAGCCTATTAAGATGACACCTCATGGTTATGGATTTCAAGGATGAATAAAAAGGATCTTGGATTTCCTAAAAAGGGTTGATGAAATCAGAGATATTAAGGAAAAGTGGTACCTTTGAGTATGAGATTCAAATCGGTAACAGCAGACGGCTTGACCAGGGAGAATCATGATGAGAAACGAACTTCAAAGCGGCTGATGAAGGCGAATCCCAATCGATTGAGTCAGACGGAGATTCCATTGAGAGACAAAATTTCCTTTGCACCAAAATTGATAATAAAGTAAGAACTTGAATCTTGGGTAGCGTCCCTTGGAGAGTCAGGAGGAATTCCATTGTTACAAGCAATCTTCACTGAATAACACCAGTAAAAGGAGGTTGACCATCAAAAACACAAATCTGAGCTCGGTAAAACTTGGTAACTACATCTTGAATGGGGCCGGTGGATTAATTGATTAGCCAATAATGGAGGAGGATAACATGGTTGAATTTCTTGTTTGGGTTATTAGCGTTTGCAGGAACCAGATCGACGGAAATGGTGATCCAGTGTGAAAGCGAGGAAAGAGAAAAAAGACCGACCATTTCTTTACCATAAACAAGCTCTAATCAGTTAATGTCTGTTTTTTTTTTGTTTTTTTGTTGTGCGCTTTTGCATTTACCGCTCTTAATTTATTTTAATTTGCTTTGCAGCTGAATCAGGGCCAGCACGTCCAGATAATTTGAATGCACATAAAATTCTACATTTTCACCCTTTGTACCAAAGAAGATATAACATTTTGCACACCTAGATATGCCTTACCTACAAATTGAGATAAAGTAGAGCCTAGATCAACTACAGTATTACCCCTTCCAGACCCGTGTCTCAAAGACGATCTTGGTCAACTTTGCCTTCAAAGCCTACGCTACACTCTCTCTAATGTCCACTGGTCTGTTTCAGTTCACCCAAAAGGGAAATAACATTCTATTGCTCTTGCAACTTTTTTTTTTGTCGGAAAAGAGGCTAACCTCAAAACTTGTATTGATAAAACCGATTTAGGAAATCGGAAACCTTACAGGATTTTCTCAAGATTACAGAAAAATCATACAAATTGTAGTATCTCCACCAATACTTGCCAATGAAATCCATCCTACCAGATTTAAAAACAGTTTCAGAAAACCTTCCCTCTCGCAGAGGAGAGGACCAAACAATTAGGGCCAAACTGATTTTGAAAACAAAACCAGTTTGTATCAAAGAAGGAAATGGCTGGATCAAATCCAACCCATTGTTCCTCATAACATGTAGGTCACATGAACTGGAGTTTTTTAAGTTTAGATTGCCTAATGCAATCAGGGTAACATTGACCCAACTAACGGTAACAGTAGCCAAATAGTAACCTTGATGTCTAAAGTAACAGTAGTATCCAAAGTGTCTTGAATAACAATGGTAATCTGAGTCGGTCTTTAAGAGTCTGGATCGGAAAGAAATGGGTTGTCTCGGCATTGGAGATGTGGTAACAATTGTAGAGATTGAAGAACTTGATGGTGATCTTGAAGAACTAGTTATTGCTGTCTTGGTTTCCTTAACTTGGGATGTTGATATGTTTGTTCCTACTGGTGGAATAACAAACTTGATCCATATCTTCTTAGCATCAGCAGTGAGGAAATCATCCATTAAAATACAAACAGCCCAAAGTTTTACACTTAGAGGAAGTATCAAATTATCTAGATAACAATGATTCGAGTCATTCGATTTTAGACATAACCTGCTTAATCTAATACTGATATTACACATTACTAAAAAGTAAGCAAGACTCATGAGAGAAATTAACAAACTAGTCCAGAAAACAAATCGAAAAGTAAGAGAAAATGGATTTGTTAAGCACCCTAGTACAGCATTAAAACTAACATAAGGAATAATATAACAGAGACAAGAACTAAACCAGATAAGAAAGCCGATCTTCTTCAGGTCGCCGGAGGTGAAACAAGTGCTGAGGCTTTCACGAATAATAATCATGAAAAGGTCTGTATGTCTAAGCGTCTTATGCTTATCAGGATAAGGAACATACCATCCCAAAGTAAACGATGATCTACCAATCAAACCTTGAAATAGCAATGGAAACCTCATCGGAAAACCCAAAAAATAATACTAGAATCGACTGAAAAACTCATAGATGAAAAGGGTAATGGAGAACAAGCTTGGGGTGTGATTGATCTGCTCATATCTGCTCCAAATGAGCCGATCTGAGCAAAACGATGCTCACAGTTTAAGGGTTTTCATTGGAGCTATTATGGATTTTCTTTTTCTCGTCTGGAAATAGAAAGAGGAAAGACAATGTACATCTAGTACCCCATGCTAGCTATTTTGGGTTTGAAACTACTAAGACTAATTGGTTCACTGAACTGAAGGATTTCAGTAGAATAGCCAAGTCATGTTACCAAGGGATTTTATCTTGGTAAGACTACTGCAGAATGCAGTTCCGTGAACTGAGCGGAGGGAAAATGCAAAGGAAGGCCACCACTTAGTTCCGTGAACTTTGAGGTACACCATTCTGTTCCCTGAATTGAGAGATGCAAAGGCAGGCCACCGCTTGGTAAAAAAAACCGATCAAAAAAAAAACTACCGCAGAATGTTGAAGGCATGTAACTCTCAAAATGCTGGATCAAAGATTAAAAGCAGCACCACTCGGACTAAGATTATAAATTTCAGTAAGCATTGATGATTACAGCAAGAGTGAAACAAGTACCACTCAGGAGAGTCGGGACTTCAGTTATATCAAGAGACTACAAAACAAGTGAAATACGCAATACGTACATGTTATGAAAGAGAAGTTTGAACCACAATGATTCCCCGTTTAAAATGCTACGACTGAGATACTTTCATCTCCTCATAAATCGGTAAATTACACAAATTACATGTACATTTCCATCGGCCAGCTTCAAGCTAGAAATACTGGAAGTCGGGAATTCTATCCACATGAATGAGATACCAGCATAAACATAACCATTATGATTACTTAAATTCATACAGATAGCTAATCAAAGTGAAGAGACTAAAATCCTGTGTGAGCATATCAGTAGTTGCATTGAACAAATATTCATTGATAAAACTCAATAACCTGAAGAGTATCTATAATTAACCACATGTATATGTCAGGAACTTAACAGTATATACTCAATGTCAGGAACCAGGTTTGAACTGGTGACATGAGGACTTTCAGTCCTCTTCTCTACTAACTGAGTTATCCCAACCCTTCTTGAGGCACCATTACCATCTTACTAGAAGCCTTGGTGTTGAGATTATTAGTCCCACATTGTTGGGCAATTTAAGATCCTGCAGCTTATAATCCCTTAGGGCCTCTCCACTCATTGCCAATTGGTTTTGAGTTGGATGCCTGTATTCTAACATGGTATAAGAGCAGGCTATTTGCGACGAATATTTGACCGCGCCTTTACTCCGCGTCCCCCGATTTAATTGTCCACGTGTTAGACCCAACGAGGCTACACGTGAGGGGGCGTGTTGAGATTATTAGTCCCACATTGTTGGGAAATCTAAGATCCTGCGGCTTATAATCCCTTAGGCCTCTCCACTCATTGCCAATTGGTTTTGAGTTGGATGCCCGTATTCTAACACTTGGGTATATGTCAATTCAAGGGAATCGAAAAGCATTTCAAAATCTTTCCCATGCCCTGGAATTTCCGGAATCTTCAGCTGACGAATATTACCGGATCGAGGTCGAATAATAGGATGTACAAACTAACTGATCGAGTGTATAATATTTTACTGGTTTTCCTCCCGTGATTACCCATCCTGCAGGATATTTTTATATATTTGATTTTAAGTATTCTTGAAATTTACCGGTACCTTCATATACACCGCGTATAGTTACTCCTCCTTGAGGAATGGAGGATTTCAGAGAGAGGATGTTCTCCACTTGAGTGTGCAGTTGATAATCCATGTACAGGCACTGAATATTATCATCCTCACCAATTCCACGGCTTGCAGAGATCCCTTTCTTCTTAGATTCAAAAATATCCTGAATTTTCTTAGAATGGGAGAGGGGGCCTTTTACAACTTTAATATGACTCATTCTGGGGTTCCAGTATATAAGACAATCCCCATCAAACCAATACACTAACACATTATCTGACAAACACAATATACGTGTAGGAGGGGTAGTAGTCGTCGTAGCCTCAAAGAAACTACTGTAGGGGGTGGTAGTAAGGCTTCCTTCTTAAGAGTTATCATGAATCTAGACTCTTTGACCCATACTTGCTTGACCTCCTCCAATATATACAGATGGACCTTGAATATACAACAACAAAAATTACCTTTATCAGCATCACAGTTTCGGCGTCGATGATGATGATACTTTTTGTTTTCCAATATCTTCTCAGAACGTGCAACACAAGGATATCCTTTAAACTCCAAAAGATGATGATCCAATGTTATACGGTGACGATCTGTCGATATGGTAGTAGTTTGTCTAGTTGGTAGCCGAATGAACTGTATCTTCTCATTGTGGATGTTAAACGACAGCAACATTTCTTGAATGTGCAATTGGGGGATACTTTTTTTAATTGGCAGATATGAATTACTAACCCCATCTAATAGTGTCCGCTAGGGGGTGTTTTTTGTGGGCGAAAATACTAAAATACCCTTCCATCTAAATTAAATTTAAAACTAAAAATCAAAATCAAAATCAAACCCTAACAAGTTCTTAAAGATAGGTTAAATTGAATTGTTGTTAAGTAAGAAGAAGAAGAAGAAATGGCTTCATTGAGAAGGTACATGATACCCAGCCATATTTAAAGTGTTGTTGTTTTAAAACTTCGTTTGGGTTCGAATCATAAACTGAAAATTTTCAGTTTAAGTTTCAATCCACTCCCGGCTTGTGTTCATGATGAATACCCCTGCTGTTTTTTTGTGCCGATATGGCTTTTAGGATGAATACCATGCCGATATATTGTGCCGGCATGGCTTTTAGGATGAATACCATGCTGATATCTTCTGTCGGCATGGCTGTTAGGATGAATACCATGCCGATATCTAGTGTCGGCATGGTTTTTAGGATGAATACCATGTCGATACTTGCTATTTCAAACAGATTTTCTGTATGTTTCTGTCCTCAAACCGGCACGGTACACTTGGGAATCGACCATGCCGACATTACTACCAGCATGCTCGATAATGAACTTTTTGTGCCGGCAGTGTACTTATAATTTCAAAATTAGGGGATATTGTTTATCGGCATGGTGAAAGTATGAATACCATGCCTGTTTGGTCCCTGCCGTCATGGTATTCATACTTTTCCCATGCCGTCACTTAGTTTTAAGGCGTAACAATGGTGGATTCAATGAAAAAAAAAATCAATACATTAATACCTATATATGACTAATTGGAGCACTTGTATATTCAACTTTGAAAATGCGGGGGTCTAACAACCACACCCAATATTTCGATTAGCAATCTGTATGGACTAACTCCAATATACTTTTAAGAGAATCAACTAGACAGTCAGACTCAATCTTAATAAAAAGTATATCAAAGAGTTATATCTCAATTTCTTGATTCAATACTTACTCAAGCAAATAGAAATCTGCGAGTCTAATTGAATACAAGAGAAATAAACTTGGATGGTACCAAAGACCAATATCCAAGGATCAATCCACTTTAATCAACAACCAAAGGTTGGATTTCACTATTGATCGATACAACGCACAACTTGTGATATTTCAATTATATAACAAAATATAATGCGGAAAAGAAATAACACAGACACCAGAAGTTTTGTTAACGAGGAAACCGCAAATGCAGAAAAACCCCGGGACCTAGTCCAGATTGAACACCACACTGTATTAAGCTGCTACAGAATCTAACCTACTACAAATTAACTTCGGTCTAAACAGTAGTTGAACCCTAATCAATCTCATACTGATTCAAGGTACAGTTGCGTTTCTTACATCTCTGATCCCAGCAGGATGCTACGCACTTGATTCCCTTAGCTGATCTCACCCACAACCAAGAGTTGTTACGACCCAAAGTCGAAGACTTTAATAAAAAAATCTGTATAACACAGAAAAGTCTACGATAATAGATAAATCTGTCTCCCAGAGATAAACCCACAAGTTTTGTTCCGTCTTTTGATAAAATCAAGGTGAAAAAGAAACCAATCAATAACCCGGACTTATATTCCCGAAGAACAACCTAGAATTATCAATCACCTTACAATAATCTTAATCGACTAGCGAAACAAGATATTGAGGAATCACAAACGATGAGACGAAGATGTTTGTGACTTCTTTTATCTTGCCTATCGGAGATATAATCTCAAGCCAATCTTACGATTGTACTCTTACGATAGAAACGGCAAGATCAAATCACTAAACTACAAGAGAAGTAGTTCGGTCTGGCTTCACAATCCCAATGAAGTCTTTAAGTCGTTAACCTACAGGGTCTCGAGAAGAAACCTAAGGCTAAAGGAGAATCGACTCTAGCTTAACACAACTAGTATCATACAGGAGGTGTGGGGATTAGGTTTCCCAGTTGCTAGAGTTCTCCTTTATATAGTTTTCAAATCAAGGTTTGCAATCAATGTTATCTTAGTAACAAAGCATTCAATATTCACCGTTAGATGAAAACCTGATTAGATTCAAGCTAATATCTTTCAACCGTTAGATCGAATCTTAGCTTGTTATACACAAATGAAATGTATTTCATTTAGGTTTGAGTAACCGTACTTAAACGTGTACACTTAGTTGGTTCAACAATAGTTAAACAATTTTAGCCATATGAGCACTTCCATATTAACCATATTCATCTTTATCACAACTAGTTCAAATGATTCCAAAAGAACTAGTTGGAGAGTTGTTCAATTGCTTAGGTCTTCATGAATAGACACAATTGAAACAAATCGGTTTGATCAATTCATGAACATTATAGCCACGGTTTGCGAAGATTGCATTCCTTATAATTTATTTTTATAAGTTCATGAACCACCGATTTGAGAAAATAACCAGCTCAAGTATGCGTACGGGTATGCGTACTTAAGCAACCGGATTTGAGTTGGTTTTGGTTTCCAAACTCAGCAGAAAATTTCGGGTTGAAAAGTTCCGCCAGTATGCGTACAGGTACACATACTTAAGGACTGGCTAAGAGTTTGTAAACTCCAAACTCAGCAGATATTCACGGACGTGAACTTCCACCAGTATGCGTACGGGTACGCATACTTAACCTATCTCCTTCACCAATTTCGTATACACACATATGCATACACTTGGTTCCCGGTTTATGGATTTATACACTAATGTGCGAACACACTATATATGCTTATATCCAAAGATGGTTGCATAATCTCAACTCTACATCTCAATCATTGAAACATTCTTAGAGGATGTTATATAGTTGTTATTCACAAATTATTTTTCATCAAAGCGATTTTCAAGATATTGAAATGTCATCATGACATTCGTCACGAGTTAAAGATGAACTTGGTTAAAGCGAAAGCTTACCTACACATATTTCGAGAAATAGATAGGCGAGATAAATTCGGATCGAAATAGCAAATGTGTATAATTGAAATCTATATACTTATACGACTTTTGTATCAAGAGTAGGAGATAGAGTAGATAGACTTTTGAGTGATAGATAAGTTCAAGTCTCCACATACCTTTTAGTCGGATGAAGTTCCAATGGTTCCTTGAGCAGTTCTTTGTCTTCGTAAGATGATCGCGGTGGAGTTTTGAGCTCAACTACTCTTAACTATCCTAGTCCAAGACTTAACTATAAGTAGACTAGAAATCAAGACATATAGTTTTGACAACTAAATTTGACAAACAAGCTTGAGATAGCAACGCTTGAGAGTTCGACCGAGCAATGCTCTAACAATCTCCCCCTTTGTCAATTTTAGTGACAACACTATCAATACATATGGATTACAAAATAAATAAAACTTTGTAGCTTCTCGTCCACATGCTTGATATCCTTGGTTCTTCAACATTACTCGAAGACTTCGTCACTTCCAAGTACTCCCATGATTCCATAGATGTTCAGTTCAGCATCATAGTTGTTGAAGATCCGTAGCCATAACAATGAGAAAACAAAAGCTCTCGATCATTGTTATACAGTGTCATAGTATTATTACACAACATCAAATTTCAATTGTATCACAACTTCGACAACAATATTATGGTGATATGTATCACTCCCCCTTAATCAATACTTTCATCTCAACATGAAAACCATTCCCCCTTACATAATGATCCGAAAACCATATGTATTTGTAGTGTGAACTACACATTAATTCTCCCCCTTTTTGTCAATAAAATTGGCAAAGGTACGAAAACTAGTGGGATCCTAATGAAATTTCCACGGAGATGCTTCAAGACCAAAGAAAAGCACATATCAACTTTGTTTAGATGCAATCATATAGCCGAAGCTAAATGCATTCATCAAGGAATTCATAAAGATACAAGATAACTCCTAAAATATTCCACAGCCGCACTCCCCCACAAAGATATGGAAATTAAGCGCAATTTCAAAAAGAAATCTCCCCCATTTAATGTCATTCCCGAAAGAACAACAAGAGCAACCTTACTTTCACAAGAAAAGAAGGATTTCTTTGGACAACAACAAATCATATAAGAATATGAAATTGTATCCAAAATACTCAATTGAATTAACCACAAGTGAACCCATGATTAATTCAACTGGAATACTCAACTAAATTAACCACAAGAGATCTCATGATTAATCTAATTGGAAATGCTCAACATAAGAGAACTTACGGAGCCACACAGTATATACATAAAAGATATGGATCAGGGAAGATCAATATTGCGGAATAGATAAAAATTCATTCTATCTTCCATCACTAGTTGCACAATGACATACAATAGACTTAATCTTTGTAAACAAAATCTCATCCTTTCTTCCATCAATATTTGCATAATGACATAAAAGGCTTTGACTTTTGACAACGTATGGGACAATCATAGTTCACGGACGCAAACACACATATCCCATAACAAATTGCAATATATAAAACCATAAAGATTAATACTGCAAAAATCATTTGCCCTTTGGAGGTAGAATCAATCTTTTCGGATTTACACCAAGAATATCTACCAAAGGCGTATAAAAAGATTTTCTTAACAAAGAAGAACATACAAAGTCATTAATGACCATGCACCATAGTTCACATAAGATGATTGTGAACAATAAAGAATCCCATAGCAATGCATACTACTACCCATTCTTGAACTTTCTTCTTTGTGATCCACCAACAACATTCTTTTAAAATATACAAATGATCTTAGATGAGTAGTACTCCAAGAATCCAAGTGCCCAAGTCCAATAGAAGTGGAACAAGTGCGACGAAACGGAGCAAAACACTCAAAAACAAGAGACAGGACAAATACCAATCTTAACTCATCCAAATTCAAGAATTCTCATCTTTATTTTGAAGATAATTCAAAAAGGAAGAGAATGCAAAAAGAATGAGGTCATTCCGAGTTCGTACGAAGAAGTTACGACCAAAACAAGTTTACCGAATATCGACGTCTACAGGCCAGTATGCATACGGGTTTGCAAACGAATTTTCGTGACCTGGAGCAGTATGCAAACGGGTAAGCGTACTAAAACCCATGGATTTTGATTTTAAATGATAGTATGCATACCTGGTATGTGTACCATGAAGTCCAAACATCCCGAACTACTATTTTAAAACCTAAACATTTAAGACCTTAAACACAGATCAAGTTAGGTAGAAATGAACGATAAGAAAGGTACGTGGATCAATATAAGTACTCTAAGCAAATAAATAAAAGAACAAATCTTGCTCAAGTTTATAGACATACCTTTTTAGATGAATTCAATCGAATTCTACAGTCTTACCAAAACATAATCTGTTCGCCCCAATTCTCGTGCTTCCCTCACCGTATACATAACAGGGCATTCCTTGGTGAGGATGCACTTACAACACAATCAAGTTGTGTTGAGGTGAACAATATCTTGCTCACCACAAGTGACTTTTTGATTATCATGAAAGAGATCGCTTTTAGAACCTTTCACATCCAAATCCATCTTTCCAAAGAATTTTTTAAGTTCCAACATCATGGATACTGCCTTCTCCATAGTCATGGAATTTTATGGGAGATCATTACTTTTCACACTCAAAACATCATTGACTTTCTTTGGTATCCACTTCTGAGTGCGTTTAGAAACAACCAGAACCTTCTTCCCATTACTCTCTTCTAGAATTTTCGGAAGAGAATTGGATCGACTATTGTTTTGCAATTTAGTCTTTCTCCAATTGGGAGCATCGGATCTTGTCTTCGTCTTTACGAAGTTATCCTTTTGATAACCATTACGATTGTGAAAAGGATTCGTATGACGTTTATAGGAAAATATAGGTTTATCACAACACTGATTCCTTTGCCTAAAGGTTGGACAGTTACAACCTGTAACGTTAAGGGGATTAGTCTTAACATATGATCTTGGTTTCATAACTTCTTGTGATGACCAAACAAGAACATCATGAAGTTTCTCATTCCTTATACAGAAACGACATCTCCTTTCCAGGTGACCTTTATTTCCGCAATAGTGGCAAACATAAGGAATGTTCTTACCCCGATCCGTGTGTGCAGACTTTGAAGGTTGATATACTTTGCTCTTTTGAACCTTAACTTCCGGTGAAGGTATTTCACTTTTTCCATCAGTGGAAACCTTTTGTTGAGAAGAATAACCAGCCTTGACAAATTTTACCTCTTTGCTAATACTTGGAGCATCTATTCCCTTATATCCCAATCCTCGTGTTTCACGATGATTTTTACTTGCTCCTAGCATAGTGGTTAATTTTATTGAACTAGTATTGAACTTTTTCAAGTCATCTTCCAACATCTTGATTTTATCAAGAGCAACAGCTAAATCAGCCTCAAGACGTTTTTCTCGAACGAGACAAGCACTTTCTCTGTCATCAAAACTTGTTTGCTGGGAGGTAATCCTTGCTTCAGATTCTGCAAGTTTCTCTTCCAACAAAAAAATACTTTTGATAAAGATTATCACATTCAAGTGAATTTATACGTAGGTTTTCCTCAGAATCC
Source organism: Papaver atlanticum (assembly GCA_023531105.1). Lineage (NCBI taxonomy): Eukaryota > Viridiplantae > Streptophyta > Magnoliopsida > Ranunculales > Papaveraceae > Papaver > Papaver atlanticum. The sequence goes on along the minus strand of JAJJMB010007708.1, from coordinate 31,035,492 downwards.
TTGAGGATCGATTCGTTAGAACGATTCGAAACATAAACACCTGTGTAACATCTTCTCAATTTCTTCTTTTCTCGACAGAGAGGAGTCAGAAGACGTGTGACATGTGAAGTTGTCATCTTCTTGTTTTTCAACAAATCCAATATCTTGCCATACTCTTAGACTTCCTCATCAACATCTTTATCAATATCTGAGTCACCTTCATCAGAAAGTTCATCCAACTGTTCTTCTAGGCATGTTTCCCAGATATCAACAATTTCTACATCACGAGGATGTTTAGATATTGACCTAGATGTGACAGTTCTCTCAGGTGAATTTAATCTTTGAAAAACATTTGGTAATTTCTGAACTTGTACGTTATTAGAGATAGACTCGTCCATAAAGTCAGATCGCTACAAACACAGACTTATAAGGTCTTAAACGTGTTTGCCTGCTCTGATACCAATTGAAAATGCGGGGGTCTAACAACCACACCCAATATTTCGATTAGCAATCTGTATGGACTAACTTAAATATACTTTTAAGAGAATCAACTAGACAGTCAGACTCAATCTTAATAAAAAGTATATCAAAGAGTTATATCTCAATTTCTCGATTCAATACTTACTCAAGCAAATAGAAATCTGCGAGTCTAACTGAATACAAGAGAAATAAACTTGGATGGTACCAAAGACAATTATCCAAGGATAAATCCATTTTAATCAACAACCAAAGGTTGGATTTCACTATTGATCGATACAACGCACAACCTGTGATATTTCAATTATATAACAAAATATAATGCGGAAAAGAAATAACACAGACACCAGAAGTTTTGTTAACGAGGAAACCGCAAATGTAGAAAAACCCCGGGACATAGTCCAGATTGAACACCACACTGTATTAAGCCGCTACAGACTCTAACCTACTACAAATTAACTTCGATATGGACAGTAGTTGAACCCCAATGAATCTCACACTGATTCAAGGTACAGTTGCGTTCCTTACATCTCTGATCCCAGCAGGATGCTACGCACTTGATTCCCTTAGATGATCTCACTCACAACCAAGAGTTGCTACGACCCAAAGTCGAAGACTTTAATAAACAAATCTGTATCACACAGAAAAGTCTACGATAATAGATAAATCTGTCTCCCACAAGTAAACCTACAAGTTTTGTTCTGTCTTTTGATAAAATCAAGGTGAACGGGAACCAATCAATAACCCAGACTTATATTCCCGAAGAACATCCTAGAATTATCAATCACCTCACAATAATCTTAATCGACTAGCAAGACAAGATATTACGGAATCACAAATGATGAGACGAAGATGTTTGTGACTTCTTTTATCTTGACTATCGGAGATATAATATCAAGCCAATCTTACGATTGTACTCTTATAATAGAAACGGCAAGATCAGATCACTAAACTACAAGAGAAGTAGTTCGGTCTGGCTTCACAATCACAATGAAGTCTTTAAGTCGTTAACCTACAGGGTCTCGAGAAGAAACCTAAGGTTAAAGGAGAATCGACTCTAGCTTAACACAACTAGTATCACACAGGAGGTGTGGGGATTAGGTTTCCCAGTTGCTAGAGTTCTCCTTTATATAGTTTTCAAATTAGGGTTTGCAATCAATGTTAGCTTAGTAACAAAGCATTCAATATTCAACATTAGATTAAAACCTGATTAGATTCAAGCTAATATCTTTTAACCGTTAGATCGAATCTTAGCTTGTTATACACAAATGAAATGTATTTCATTTAGGTTTGAGTAACCATACCTAAACGTGTACACTTAGTTGGTTCAACAATAGTTAACCAATGGTTAGCCATATGAGCACTTCCATATTAACCATATTCATCTTTATCACAACTAGTTCAAATGATTCCAAAAGAACTAGTTGGAGAGTTGTTCAATTGCTTAGGTATTTATGAATAGACACAATTGAAACAAAATCGGTTTGATCAATTCATGAACATTATAGCCACGGTTTGCAAAGATTGCATTCCTTATAATTTATTTGTATAAGTTCATGAACCACCGATTTGATAAAATAACCAGCTAAGGTATGCGTACGGGTATGCGTACTTAAGCAACCGGATTTGAGTTGGTTTTGGTTTCCAAACTCAGCAGAAAATTTCGGGTTGAAAAGTTCCGCCAGTATTTGTACGGGTACGCATACTTAAAGACTGGCTAAGAGTTTGTAAACTCCAAACTCAACAGATATTCACGGACGTGAACTTCCGCCAGTATGTGTATGGGTACGCATACTTAACCTGTCTCCTTCACCAATTCTGTATACACACATATGCATACACTTGGTTCCCGGTTTATGGATTTATACACTAATGTGTGAACACACTATATATGCTTATATCCAAAGATGGTTACATAATCTCAACTCTACATCTCAATCATTGAAACATTCTTAGAGGATGTTATATAGTTGTTATTCACAAACTATTTTTCATCAAAGCGATTTTCAAGATATTGAAATGTCATCATGACATTTGTCACGAGTTAAAGATGAACTTGGTTAAAGCAAAAGCTTACCAACACATATTTCGAGAAATAGATAGGCGAGATAAACTCGGCTCGAAATAGCAAATGTGTATAATTGAAATCTATATACTTATACGACTTTTGTCTCAAGAGTAGGAGATAGAGTAGATAGACTTTTGAGTGATAGATAAGTTCAAGTCTCCACATACCTTTTAGTCGGATGAAGTTTCACTGGTTCCTTGAGCAGTTCTTCGTCTTCGTAAGATGATCGCGGTGGAGTTTGGAGCTCAACTACTCTTAACTATCCTAGTCCGAGACTTAACTATAAGTAGACTAGAAATCAATACATATAGTTTTGACAACTAAATTTGACAAACAAGCTTGAGATAGCAACTCTTGCAAGTTCGACCGAGCAATGCTCTAACAAGCTTGTTTACTTTCCTGTTTTGGTTCTTCACCTAAACCTTCATGATCATAAATATCTTGATTTAATGTTGTTGCATCAACAAATTAAATAATAATGATTTATTCTAATGGTTATCAAACTAATCTATTAATTTAGCTAATTATAATTAACCACTAAACATGATTAGTGAGGAGTAGATTAGGAATTAGTTAAAATACATGGACAAGGGGTGACTCTTATTTACTATTTATATCCCGTTTTTGTCTTTTTCCTATATCCCCTCATCAATATAAGTATCCACATCACAGTAGAGGTCTGTGTTTAATTAGTTGGACTAAACTTAGTATTCCAAAAGCCTTAGGAGGTCCAGGATTTAGAAGTCTTGAAATATTTAACACTGCTTTGCTTACTAAACTTGCATGGAAAGCATGTACTGATGATAATTCTTTATGTATGCAAATTGTTAGAGCAAAGTATGGTAACAGTAGCAGTCTTCTCCATTTGGATAAGTTGAAAGATGACTGTTCTTGGCTCTGGAGAAGTATGTATGCTGGTTTTGAGGTAGTTAAAAAAAATTCTATGTGGTCTGTTAGGTGTGGTAAAAAAATAAACAATTTGGCTAGATAATTGGATTATAGGTTTAAATAGTGTAGATGGGGAAAAACGATTTGCTGATTTTTTAGGGGAGTGAAGAGATGACGGTTCGATCGAGACTCCTCAATCGAGCAAACTGCTTAACCTCACATAGATGCACTGCACGGGAGTGCTTTGAGTTCGAGAGATCAATCTGTAGGACTCCGGCCTAAACCAAGTCAATGGATGTTCAAGACTCAATTCGGTCACAAAGAGGGAGATGGGTTGATCTGTAGGAGGGAAACTGAGAATTGTGGGATCAATGATGATCAAGGATTGTGGATATGTTGCAGGTTTCTACAAATGTGTGTAAATAAGTTTGATCGAGACTTGTGTGTAGACGATTATTGTTGTGAAAAACGAATGTCCTTTCAGTCATCGATTCAGAGATTATTTATATTGTCAGAATAGCGAACACATTGATCCCAGTAAGTATGACGGTTTCATGAGTGAAAGAGTGGGAAAGTGGGAGATCATGGTAAAACCAGTCCCATGTCGTGCGAAAACTTGGTTAACCGTCCACCCACTACTTTGCTAACTCCTTCAACCGTTTGCACGACTTTCTCACATTTCTCATCGTGGATGAACACACGTGCCGTAGGCCGCCAGACAAAAACCCTAAGTAATATCCCCCCATGTGACGTGATTGATATCTCACGAATGTGGAGTCTGCAAAGCAGACGTGTATTTGATTAGTCAGTGGTTGACTTATTAAAGTCTAAGTTTTGTTGAATCGAGCATGAGTGACGAATGCTCAATGATTCATGGATTGAACATGTTAGACGTACAGTTCATAGATATTCCTCATCTGAGCAAATATCGTAAATTCGAGCAATTGAACATAATTTCGATGAATTACTGAATATTGATAGTTGGATCAATATTCGAGCATTCGACAAATTACTGAATATTGATAGTTGGATCTCGAGCAACTGAGCAAGTATTGCTCAATTCGATGAATTACTGAATATTGGTAGTTGGATCAATATTCGAGCAACTGAGCAAGTATTGCTCAATTCGACGAATTACTGAATATTGGTAGTTGGATCAATATTCAAGCAACTGAGCAAATATTGCTCAATTCGAAGAATTATTTATTGGTGACATGACCCAATAAAATATTAATTAAAATATTGGTAGACTACCAAATATTATATAATTAATCCAGATATTGATTGCTGGATCAATATAAATTTATTAGTGTTTGAACTTGCTCAGAATGATGATTTGTGGAGCGTTTGTTCAAAACCCTAATTTTTGATCAATTGTTCGTCAATTGATGAATTGTTGAAAATAGGTCATGGGTGAGGGAGGGGCCGGCCACATGGGATGATGGACGACCATGTGGTGCCCAAGTGCTCGAGTGAGCGCGCACCAGGGTCCTTAGTTTACCAGTTGGTGGAAGGAGATTAAATGCTGGTTTAATCATTTATTAGAATAGTGATCGACTGAGCATTAGGTGATGAAACCTAATTATGGAGAAGTAAGGGACCGACCAAGGGATAATGGGACCGTCCCTGGTGATAGTGGGACCAGATGGTGGTCGGTTGAGCAAATTCCAAGACGGTTGGAAAGAGTTTGGGCCCAATATGAGCAATTGAGCAAATTAGGTCAAAATTATAAAGATGTGTGGGACCGGCTTTGTGCAAGCCTTAGGGCCAACCTTGGTTGGTCAAGGAAGCATGAATGTGTCACCATAATGTCCGTGTCTCAGTCCTAAGAGTTTCGGTATTTTCTGGTGTGCGTTTGAGCAATATCTCGGATTTTCAGAAGAGATCGATCTTTGACTGAAATTCTTGATTTTGCTCGAATGAGCAAGTAAGACTTTGCTCGTTTGATAAAAATTTGGAAAATATTAAAATAATAATATTTTAATATTTGGCATGAGTAACCCAGTCGGTCATGTGACTATTTGAGTTTTTGACCTTTTCATGGTTTGAGCAATATTTGAGAAAATATGGACCATGATTTTTGTTCAAACGGAGGAGTTTCATGAGATGAGCGAAATAATAATTATGAAAACAAGAGATTGCAAGGTGTGGAACCGTCCACGGCTAGGGCATGGCCGTTCGGCTAGGTTACCCTGTCCCATGACACCTTTCCATATTTTACTATTTTTCATGAAACCGTGAAAATATGGAGAAACCATGAGTTTTGCTCAAACAAGGAAAGTTGCTTGAATGAAGGAGTTTTCATGAGTTCATGAAAATAAATAAAATAATAAAAATAAAAGGAAGAGGCGTGGGGGACCGTCCATGGCGGCATGGCCGGCCGGCCGGTGGGCCCGGTCCCTAGGCTCCTCTTTTATATTAATTTTTTATTATTTTCTCTCTCCTGTTTTGTGTAGGATTCCTCATTTGTCCATATTTTCGAATGTTTGTTCGTGCATTTGGGCGCTCGTTCGTGTATCATTGTTGAGTACACTTGCACCATTTTCTTGGGGCTTACTCAGTGATGGTCCAGATGCCCGGTTGTTGAGCATTTATTACTAATTTATGAAATTCAGTGGAGAATGATTCATGAAACTGAGTAATAAAGGTGAGTAGTTATTTATTATCAATCCATAGGATCGTCCGTGGATTCGACCATGGATTCGGAATAATAAAATGAGTATTACCGTTCCATGGGATCGTGGATTCGACCATAGAATCGGAGTAATAAAATTATCTGTTACCATTCCATGAAATCAGCCGTGGATTCGATCATGAAATCGGAGTAATGAGATAAAATAATTATCTATTACCATTCCATGGGATCAACCATGGATTCAACCATGGAATCGGAGTAATGAGATAAAATAGATTATCTTCTAGGAATTCAGTGGTGAATGTCACGGTAGAATTAATCTATTGTAGAATCGAGATATGAGATAGTTGAAGCATCATACTCGTTCTGAAAGGTGCATAGTCAGGGAACAATCGTGCAGCGTTGTTAACATCCTGAAGGCGTTTATCCCCCTCAATAAACAATTATGTAGGAGAGCCGCCTGAATCTATACACGGTCTCTCTACATAGTCAGGAAACAGCGAGTGTCGCCGATGTCCTGAAGGCGTTCTTCCCTCTCAACAAACAATTATGTAGGAGGACCGCCCAATCATGTTATTCTACATAGAGGTCATGATTAATGTGTAGCATCGAACGCTCAGCAAGTGGGAGGCCTTTCGAGAATCATATTCATCATGGCTTTGAGAGGTACTAGATCAGAGATCGTGAAAATGGTTCACCGATCGTAAGATAATAATCGTCACATGCGTTCCTGAAGACGGGTCAGAAACATGCAGTATCATGATTTTACGATTTTGACCTTTGTCGAAAATCCACCATCTACATTAAGTCCCCTGCTTAGTGAGGGACAGTCATGTGTCACAGTAAGCATTGGATGGTGATTTTCTATGAGACGAGCAGCTGAACTCAGTCGTACAAAGGTATTTTCAGAATCCCCGATTTGCTCCAATGGTGTCATGTGCAAGCAAATGCTTAAGTGAGGATCCTGACAGTATGATAGAGTGTCATCTCTCGAGCACAGGAAGATGGAGCACTGCTGATTTGGACGACCGGAGGTCTAGTTTTGGTCGGTTTAGCGTTTGTGGGCCGGGCCCAAAAGATTTAGGAATAGATGTTTGTTCGTTCGTTAGTTTAAGAAACAAACAAAATAGACCTGAGTCTAATGATAAAATTTTTGTCTTTACGCTTTCACGGAAGCCAAAATTTTATTTTTTGAATATGTGAGATTTCACAAAAGGGAATAAACTCTCGTTTCAAAGGTGGATGCTTATACGAGAGAAAAGTTTTTTTTTTTTTTTTTTTTTGAACAGAAGTGCGTCTGTTAGTAATAAAAAAATTGTCTAAGAGCTTTCATGAAAAATTTATTTTCGACATGTGAGCTTTCATAAATTTTTGAAAATATACTCTTATTTCAAAGATGTATGCTCGCGTGAGGGAGAATATATATATATTTCAAATTCACGTGAGTTTCACGTTAAAATATGTTTTTGTAAAATCAATGTTTTGAATTTGAACAACTGTTGAAAGTAGACAATTATTCATGGTGAAATAATGTCTGTATGTGAGTTTTCATAACTGTAGTGAATGTTCACGCAATGAAAAATCAAGTTATGGTTTTTGAATAAAAATTTTGCTCGTATTTACAGGTTCGAGGAAACGAACAAATTTTGAAGTATTAACACTTGTATCACAATCACTACTGTTAGTGGAATCGTAAACAGGTAAGAGTTGAAAGTTACCATTTTTGTAGACGCTGATGTGAGCATCTTTATTCCATGATTCATTGTTTTGTTGAATCCTGCGCTTTGTATGAACGATGTGCTAAAGTAGAAATGTTATGCATCTGTCACAGCCACTTTGCAAGAATGACTGACTCCCATGATGACACTTCCAATGATGGTATTTCCAACATCTCTATGGATGCAACTTCGAGAAATGGTACTTTTGGGACCTCTGAGTGATGGTGAGGAATCCTTCATACTGAGCTATACTCCTGGTTACTAACTTTATCACAAGATGGTCGTGTAGTGAGATCCCGGATCAGTGTATATTTCACGGAAATGGAAGAAAGTCTTCGAGGCGGATAACCCAGAAGTAAGGACTACATGATGTTAGCAAATGACGTGCAGTCCCCAGCCATTTCTTTGGTGAGTTGTTAGCGTTCCTTGTGTCATGACTTTTTCATGCCCGTGCAATTAGGATCACGAGACCAAGTTCCGTTATTTCTTTTTATACTTTTGCTCCATCGATCATTGACGGTCTTCAACTTTTTCCCGGGCAAACAATTCAGGAATCCAGCATTGATGAAGAAGTCGACGTAAGTATCTCTTTTATGCAGGTGATCGTGGCATCTCCTTGAATGAAATAATAGCAATTGTTGTTGATGAATCCAGGAAGAAATTATCGTGGATGAACAAGGTATTGATGCTGCTCATTCATCCTTGGACCATGGTGAGATGGAGAATTCCCAAAACCCGAAACCGCATGAAAGTAATAACGCTTCTAATGATGACTCCGACAATATTGGTTCTTCGAACGTCTTGGAGACTACTCAAGTAAGTACCCATATTATATTTTCTTCATAGAAGTATAGGATATCTGATTCATGAATGAAAGAATGAAGACCCATATGAATGAATGAAATTTTTTACCGAAATACGTCACCAAAAAATTCAGAACTCCGTCTTTCAGTAAAAACCATGTAGAATCTTCGTCTGACTTCGGATTTTCGCGGTTTACCTATGTTTTTTCATCCTCAGAAAATTTCTAAGCTTTGCAAAAGAAGCTTTTCAAGATTTGAGCATGTTTAGGGGTCGAAATCGATGAAACAGTAAACTTCCAGGAAGTTTTCAGAAAAATTTCAGCTGGTGCGTAGTCCAAAGTTTTGGCCACATCTTTTTGCTCGTTTATCCAATTGCTGTGAATTTTGGATATGTTGTAGGGGACATCCATACGAAGAGAATGTTATATGACCCATACTTATATTCCTTACCAATTTCTCCCAGTTCATCGTCTTATACAGGGAAGTGCAGAATCTCCTCGGACGAACTTGTTGCAAGACGTGTTTTTATGACTTTTACACTATTTTCTCATGTCTTGAATGTATAGTAAAGAACTTAGATAGCATTAGTTCACTTACATGCTTAATTTTATGATGAAGGATTAGTATAAGAGAGCCTGGTGCCAGTCACGAGTCTTGGACTGTGAAACTGATCGTCATGATCAGTAAATCGTCAGTCCCCAGTATTTTGTTAAATCTCTCCCTTTCGTTTTCCCTTCTTCCGTCAAGACCTGGTGGAGGACCGAGGTAGAAAAATTGATGTAAAGACCTAGGTAGTCGAAGTTGGAGGTACCTTGATGAAGGACTTAGTGGAAAGACCTGGTGGACACTGATCGACTGTGGAGGTTATGAATCCCGTCTAAGAATTGCTGCTTGCATGTTGTATGCTATGGAAGCTGTATGGACCTCATACGATGTCATAATTCGGTGCTTGACCCCAACTTTTGAAGCTTAGAGACTGAGGAATCATATGCAAAAAGAATACTTCAGTTTGGAGATGTCTAGGGAAGTTAATGACGCATGCATATTCATAACTAGTAATCCCGTGCAAATTTTCTGATTCCATAAACCTGACGGTAAAGGACATATCTTTCAGCTCGTATGTCTGATTGATGTGACCTTTTGGTATGTTTTAGAAGAGACATAGAAGAACATCTTTCATTTAGGAAGCATTGTCCCATTCCTCACCCATTGGTACGTTTTTGTAAACCCATGGTCTGAAGTGTGTTGTAGAGATGATGAGAAAATCTTCTAGAAGAATTTTGCTTGTGTCCGCCCGTCGTGCAAGCTTTGGGAAGACTTTCATGTAAACATATTGATATGAATCATTAGTGCTTGGAGAAGTCCGTTTCATCGAGTAACACTTCAGAGAATGGTTAGTTGATGGAGCCCTGTCATGAGGATGTTGCTCCTGAGACCGTTGTTGATGCTTAGATCACGATTGAATTTTCTCCAGACATTCTTGTTGATGCTGATACCATGGACAGAGTTCCTCCAGATATCCTTGTTGATGCCGATACTATGGTCGGAGTTGCTCCATAGACCGAAAAGGCTAGAACCATGATCATCGGCAAAGTCTTTGCTCCTCCATCCAGTGAACCTTTACATTCACGAACTAGTTGGTGGGTTGAGCATTCCTAAGATGAAGGTATACTGGGAGTTCAACCCGAATTCTCCTGAATCAGTATGACTTTACTGTGAACTGGCTTCGTCAGTGAATTGACGTTGTTGTGGCAGATAGCATCAGTGGTTTTCAAAATGTGATTGGTGAAGAGAGGAAGTTCCTCAGTCGTGCAGGGGATTGTGATGTAAAGAGGTCCCGTTGATGAAGTTTCATGGAATCAAATCAGGTTGCAATAACTTGTTAGGTGGATAACATTTATTTAAATAGATTTGAATCGATTTCTCCGATAAGATCAAGTCCCCGTTGCACGTTGAAGGAGTTTGTGTCATCCATGGAAGAATGACGTTGCATCTGCTTCAGAAGTCTTGTCATGGAGATAGTGAAGACTCAACGATTATAGTTCAGTTTCACTTTGATCGTGCTGGTGTTGAATCAGTGTGTCATCGTCGAGATGTTTATGCTGAAGCCAGGGGCGCCATTATCGAAGGTGTACTCTTTTATTGGGAGTACCATTTGAAGACTTCTTAGATGCTTGAGCGTTGAAGCGTCATATCCTTTAATCTTCAAATGTCTTAGGCTTGATCGTCTCGGCCCCGTGTATCTTCTGTTGATTCAGCATTCCTTTCGCCACGGTAGTGGGATTCAACACTTGTGCATGCATAAGAGTTTTCTGGTTTTGTGGCACACATGGACACTCCTGCAAGGCTATGGAGAAATTCCCAAATTGTTCTTTGTCATGCTTGAACATCATCTCAGAAATGAACGTCTCAGTCAGATTCTCGATTCGGAGAGGTGTCAGATTCAACCACTTGGTAAAATACTAATGCGATGAAGTTACCATTCATAACGTCTTGCAGAGTTGCTAGCAGAATTGAGTCCCCATGCTAGGATAGCATGTGAAAAAATAAATGACATAGACATGGGATGAATGAGATTTGCCTGAGTACGGAACCTCTTGATGAATGTCTATGCATCTTTTGCAGGTTCTTGCTTCAATCTCGTCAAAGTTCGAAATTCCTCCAAGTGCTCTGATGATGGAATGCCCGTAAAATATTCTTGATCAGAACTTTCTTCGTTGGAGAGATGTGCAACCAAAGGCGCTTTGTCAATACCCGTATTTTCAGCGTGGATCCACGCTTGTCTGAAGAACATGTCATATCCTGGATCATCTTGATTATGTGAGACTTGGTTTCTGTCTAGGTTGAACTTATGTTCATTTTGAGAGTGATGTAGCCATAAATATTTTCAAGCGATCCTTCAAGGTCTCTGATTGAGATGGGATCACAACTAGCTTCTTGTCGAGTGACGCCTTCGGCTCTGAGGGTTTTCAGTGGAATGATGTTGATGGCGTTGTCAGCATCAATCAACATTCTTCCGAATTCATTTCCTCTGAGATGGGATGGACTGTGGTAAGTAGTCCCCAGTCGTGCATCTCCTTGTCTGTGGGTGAAGGTTCAAGAAATATTTCCAGGATGGACAGACGTCTATAATTTGGTGCTGTGAACATGTCCTTCCCTTATGCCTTAGACAGATAGAGCAATTCACAGATATGCTCGATCAACGATTGAACTGCTTCTTTGACTGGTTGTTCAGAGAGTGTAAAGGTTCTGACTGGGAGAGGATTCTTGTGTACTCTTTCAGTCCCCAGTTGAATCTATTATGGATCAACCTTCTCTTTGAAGATGTGCTTCAAAATATTGCAGTTACTTGTTGGATGATTGATGAACCTATGAAGGCGAAAGTACCTAGGATTCTCCATTTCTTCTTCAGTTGGCTCTCTCCTGATGAACGAAAATTTGATTGCACCATCTTGAACCAGACTTCCAGTAACTCGATCACTCCTTCATGAGAAGAGATAAGTTTGAGTCTGTCTGATCATTTTCCCGTTTGTTGATGCTGGGTCGAGGTTTGTGCATTTCAGGATTGGTTATCTTTTCTTTGCGCCTTCAGAGGAGCCTAGGATGTTGGAGAAGCCATCTGATGTCGTGTCTCGGCTTTCCTTTCAGCAACAACGTTTGTTGAGGGCTTGAGATTGTACTGATTGTTGACTAGGTGTCGGCTGCTTCATGAAGCTCTGAGAAAGTCTGGAACCGAAGATTTTCCAGCAAGGCTCTGTAGACCGGGATCATTCCGTTGATGCACAAGTCCACCAATTGTTGTTCAGTAACATTAGGGTCATGACAATCTAAAGCTTGAATTATGAACCTCTTCACATATTCTGAGCCATCCTTCCTAAGTCAGAAAGAGTAATTTGCTCAGAGACGAAGAAGTATTTCCTTTAGAAGGTGTTAACTATTTCTCCCCAGTTAGTGATGCTTCCAGGTGAAATGTTGTTGTACCAGGTGTATGCTCGGCCTGTCAGAGATTTCGATAATTCCTTAACACGGACGACATGGTTGTGTTCGTACTCTCCTAGTGCCTCCAGGAATCGAGAGACGTATTCTCGAGCATTCCCTGTTCCGTTATACAGTGCGAACATTGGAGAATTGTAGCCTTTTGGGAGAAGGATTCTTTGTGTAGCAACAGGGTATGGAGGTTGATGACGTTGGACAGATGGTGCATTGCCTTTCCCTCGATTCTCCATAAAACGTTCCATATTTTCGCGAGTGATGAAACCGGCATGCTCCTTTGTTGGTGGGCTTTCTGCAGCTTTGCGGACTTTTTCATAATCAACTACGTGGGATGAAATAACTTCAGGATCAATAGTTTCTTTGGCTTTCCTTTTTTCCTGAGTCTTCTCTGTCATCTTGTCATTGAGAGTCTTGAGATAATTGCACAACTCTTTCTGAGTGTTAGCCATGTCAATCTGATTTTTAGCAAGAGTCTCTTGCACCTTCATGAGATCACCAATGGTGGGTGGATTTTCTATGATTTCTTCAGGAGACCGGCCGATGATAGGATTGTCTCCAATGTTGGTTTGAGGAGGAGTAGTATCAACCGCTCCGATGTTTGGAGTAGGAGTGGTTTCTGGAGTACCACAATTATTTCTAGTGCTATCATTGTTTGGGTTAGGATTTATAACTGAACCTGACCTAAGATCAACAATTTTGTGAAGATATGGGATTGCAACCGAGAGATTAATCTCCCACTGTGGTCGCCAATCTGTAGATGGGGAAAAATGATTTGCTGGTTTTTTAGGGGAGTGAAGAGATGACGGTTCGAGCGAGACTCCTCAACCGAGCAAACTGCTTAACCTCACACAGATGCACTGCACGGGAGTGCTTTGAGTTCGAGAGATCAATCTGTAGGACTCCGGCCTAAACCAAGTCAATGGCCATTCCAGAGACAATTCGGTCACAAAGAGGGAGATGGGTTAATCTGTAGGAGGGAAGCTGAGAATTGTGGGATCAATGATGATCAAGGATTGTGGATATGTTGAAGGTTTCTACAAATGTGTGTAAATAAGTTTGATCGAGACTTATGTGTAGACGATTGTTGTCGTGAAAAATGAATTCCCTTTCAGTCATCGATTCAGAGCTTATTTATATTGTCAGAATAACGAACACATTGATCCCAGTAAGTATGACGGTTTCATGAGTGAAAGATTGGGAAAGTGGGAGATGGTGGTAAAACCAGTCCCATGTCGTGCGGAAACTTGGTTAACCGTCCACCCACTACTTTGCTAACTCCTTCAACCGTTTGCAGGACTTTCTCACATTTCTCATCGTGGATGAACACACGTGCCGTAGGCCGCCATACCAAAACCCTAAGTAATATCCCCCCATGTGACGTGATTGATGTCTCACGAACGTGGAGTCTGCAAAGCAGACGTGTATTTGATTAGTCAGTGGTTGACTTATTAAAGTCTAAGTTTTGTTGAATCGAGCATGAGTGACGAATGCTCAATGATTCATGGATTGAACATGTTAGACGTACAGTTCTTAGATATTGCTCGTCTGAGCAAATATCGTAAATTCGAGCAATTGAACATCAATTCGATGAATTACTGAATATTGATAGTTGGATCAATATTCGAGCATTCGACAAATTACTGAATATTGATAGTTGGATCTCGAGCAACTGAGCAAGTATGGATCAATTCGACGAATTATTGAATATTGGTAGTTGGATCAATATTCGAGCAACTGAGCAAGTATTGCTCAATTCGAAGAATTACTGAATATTGGTAGTTGGATCAATATTCGAGCAACTGAGCAAGAATTGCTCAATTCGACGAATTATTTATTGGTGACATGACCCAATAAAATATTAATTAAAATATTGGTAGACTACTAAATATTATATAATTAATCCATATGTTGATGGCTGGATCAATATAGATTTATTAGTGTTTGAACTTGCTCAGAATGATGAATTGTGGAGCGTTTGTTCAAAAGCCTAATTTTTGATCAATTGTTCGTCAATTGATGAATTGTTGAAAATAGGTCATGGGTGAGGGAGGGTCCGACCACATGGGATGATGGAAGACCATGTGGTTCCAAAGTGCTCGAGTGAGCGCGTACCAGGGTCCTTAGTTGACCAGTTGGTGAAAGGATGATTAAATGCTGGTTTAATCATTTATTAGAATAGTGCTCGACTGAGCATTAGGTGATGAAACCTAATTATGGATAAGTGAGGGACCGAGCAATGGATCATGGGACCGTCCCTGGTGATCGTGGGACCAGCTGATGGTCGGTTGAGCAAATTCCAAGTCGGTTGGAAAGAGTTTGGGCCCAATATGAGCAATTGAGCAAATTAGGTCAAAATTATAAAGATGTGTGGGACCGGCTTTGTGCAAGCCTTAGGGCCGACCTTGGTTGGTCAAGGAAGCATGCCCGTGTCACCATAATGTCCGTTTCTCAGTCCTGAGAGTTTCGGTATTTTCTGGTGTGCGTTTGAGCAATATCTCAGATTTTCAAAAGTGTTCGATCTTTGACTGAAATTCTTGATTTTGCTCGTTTGATCAAAATTTGGAAAATATTAAAATAATAATATTTTAATATTTGGCGTGAGTAACCCAGTCGGTCATGTGACCATTTGAATTTTTGGCATTTTCATGGTTTGAGCAATATTTGAGAAAATATGAAGAAACCATGATTTTTGCTCAAACGGAGGAGTTTCATAAGATGAGGGAAATAATAATTATGAAAACAAGGGATTGCAAGGTGTGGGACCGGCCGGCTAGGTTGCCCGGTCCCACGACACCTTTCTCTATTTTACTATTTTTCATGAAACAGTGAAAATATGGAAAAACCGTGAGTTTTGCTCAAACAAAGAAAGTTGCTTGAATGAAGGAGTTTTCATGAGTTCATGAAAATAAATAAAATAATAAAAATAAAAGGAAGAGGCATGGGGGACCAACCACGGTGGCATGGCCGGCCGGCCGGTGGGCCCGGTCCCTAGGCGCCTCTTTTCTATTTTTTTATTATTATTTTCTCTCTCCTGTTTTGTGTAGGATTCCTCATTTGTCCATATTTTCGAATGCTCGTTCGTGAATTTGGGTGCTCGTTCGTGCATCATTGTTGAGTACACTTGCACCATTTTCTCGGGGCTTACTCAGTGATGGTCCAGATGCCCGGTTGTTGAGCATTTATTACTAATTTATGAAATTCAGTGGAGAATGATTCATGAAACTGAGTAATAAAGGTGAGTAGTTATTTATTATCAATCCATCGGATCATCCGTGGATTTGACCATAGATTCGGAATAATAAAATGAGTATTACCATTCCATGGGATCGTGGATTCGACCATAGAATCGGAGTAATAAAATGAGTGGTTACATTACCATCCCATGGGATCGTGGATTCGACCATAGAATCGGAGTAATAAAATTATCTATTACCATTCCATGAGATCAGCCGTGGATTCGAACATGAAATCGGAGTAATAAGATAAAATAATTATCTATTACCATTCCATGGGATCGGCCGTGGATTCGACCATGGAATCGGAGTAATGATATAAAATAGCTTATCTTCTAGGAATTCAGTGGTGAATGTCATGGTAGAATTAATCTATTATAGAATCGAGATATGAGATAGTTGAAACATCATACTCGTTCTGAAAGGTGCATAGTCAGGGAACAATCGTGCAGCGTTGTTAACGTCCTGAAGGCGTTTAGCCCCCTCAACAAACAATTATGTAGGAGAGCCGCCTGAATCTATACACGGTCTCTCTACATAGTCAGGGAATAGTGAGTGTCGCCGACGTCCTGAAGGCTTTATGCCCTCTCAACAAACAATTATGTAGGAGGACCGCCCAATCGTTCTTCTATGTAGAGGTGGGTCTCTCTATGTAGTCAGGGAACAGCAAGTGTCATCGACGTCCTGAAGGCGTTAAGCCCTCTCAACAAACAATTATGTAGGAGGACCTCCCAATCATGTTATTCTACATAAAGGTCATGATGAAATGCATAGCATCGAACGCTCAGCAAGTTAGAGGCCTTTCGAGAATCATATTCATCTTGGCTCTGAGAGGTACTAGATCAGAGATCGTGAAAATGGTTCACGGATCGTAAGATATGAATCGTCACATGCGTTCCTGAAGCCGGGTCAGAAACATGCAGCATCATGATTTTACGATTTTGACCTTTATCGAAAATCCACCATCTACAAATAGTCCACCTGTCCCAATAGTTGGAATATCTAGCTTTTCTTCTTATAATTATGTTTGTGATCTTTTTCTACCTGACACTAGGACATGGAATGATAGCCTGATTCATAATCTCTTTGACCAACATACTGCAAATTCTATTTTGAACATGATTGTGCATTCTTCCGGTGAAGACACCCTAATTTGGAAGCCTGACAGAAAAGGCAAATTCTCTGTAAAAAGTGCTTACAATACTTTATGTAGTGATTTTGTGAATGATGCTATTATAGATGATATTGTTCCTAGAGATGTTTGGAAACATCTCTGGAATACTAGAGTCCCTCAAAGAGTTCAACTCTTTGTGTGGATATGTCTGAAGAATATTGTGCCTACTAAAGCTAGAATTGCAAATTGTAAACCTGGAATAGATCTTCATTGTTGCTTCTATACTCATAGCTTAGAATCTATGGATCATCTTTTCTGTGAATGCAGCTATGCTAGATCGATTTGGGTTGCTATGGGTTTTAATATATCTGACATTTTACAGTTCTTTATCTCCTTGGAAAACTGGATTATTAGTTTGTTTATAAAAGATAATCTCCCTCAGAATATGCATGATATTGTCTCAGACAATTATATTTGCAGGGCGATGTGTACAATTTGGTACATATGGAAAGATAGGTGTAATCTGGTTTTCCATAATACAAAACCAAATGTACAAGCCACTATTTCTAGAATTCAGAGTCTAGCAAATCAATGCATTAACACTGGAGCTTCTTCTGGTATTAGTTACAATCCGATTTTGCAATTGAAAGAATGGCCTCCTCCTGATAAAGATTATTTGAAACTAAATATGGATGCTTCTTATATTGCTGCTACAGGGAAAGGATCAATTGGACTAATTATTCGAAATTTTGCAGGCAAATGTCTAGGTGTCAAAGGAATCGAAATAGGGGATGTGGTGGATGCTGAATATGGAGCTGAACACTTTGAATGTAAAGCTCTATGGATGGCTATGGAATGGGTGGAATCTCTAGGATATGCACAAGTTGTCTTCGAAATGGATTGTGAAACTGTGATGAAATCACTCCACAGTGATGATTTACAAGTTCATTGGTTCAATCAGAATTTAATTCTCTTAGTTAAAGAAAAGTTTCAAAATAGAAAACTTTGATTTTGTAAGCAAGTTCATAGATATGGTAATAGTGTTGCTCACAACCTAGCCAAAAAAGCTAGAATTGAAGCAAGGTCTTACTGTTATTTTGATAACTATCCTCCTGATATTACTAAATGGATTGGGGATGACTATGTAACTACCAGTTATTTCTAAATCAATAAAATTTTATTAGTTTCAAAAAAAAAAAAAAAAAATAAGTATCCCCAATTGCGCGTTCCATTTCTTCAATCTCATTATTATTATCATTAGGAATTCGATATTACCACCACCATTAGGAACTCCGTAAATATAATCACCTCCATGAACTCCATTCACATCACAACCACCATTAGGAATTGCGTTAATATTATCACCAACCTTAAGAACTCCATTGACATTACCACCTTCGTTAGGGACTATAATCATATTACCACCGTCGCCCATATCATTAGGATCTCCATTAATATTACCAGCACCAGTATCATTGATTATTATACCATGTTTATAATTCGTTATCCTCCATAATAGATCACCCCCACAAAGGGTGGCTGATCTTTGATCTTTTTTCCAAGCTTTTGTTATCATTCGCCTAGGGAAAGGAGAAGAACCAGGAGGTTCTATTTCTAGTAACTTTCGTTCTCCATGAATTAGTTCCCAATGTAATAATCATGCAAACAAACACATGCTCCTCCTCTTCTTGGAAGTTACTAGTATTCATCCTTGTAGTAGTATAGAATCAAAACGAAAACCATGACACAGATATTCAGTACCAGTACGAGGAATGAAATAATTGAGGAAAAACGTTTCACCCCTAACTGGGTTAACGACATTTACTCCACCACATCCATTATCTCCACCAGTTTTAAGACAAGCTAATCCATTACAGTAACCTACTAGTTTAGTTTTTATTGAGAAATTTATGCCCATTAACAATTCAATATCAATAAACACACTATCATCATAATCCATACCCTTGAAATTGTTTTGTAAATCGAAAAAACAAATACTTTTCCCACCATCAATATCAACATTAAGGAGATTAAAGACGAGATTTTCATTTTCCTGAAGATCATAGTGTCGTGCAGCAAATTTTGTATCATTGAAAATAGAATTGCGCCATAACTTACTTAGATAGCCGCATCTGACAAGAGCCCAAGCTTGTAATCTCGTCAAAACGTTATCGATTATCAATTCCACCGGAACTAGATTTTTACCTGGAGGAAGAGGAGTAGAATGTAACAAAGTAATTGAAATCTGGATAAAGAGTCTTCATCTTCTTCTTCTTCTTGTACTTTTCTTCATCATCAATTATACAGATGGATTTGTACCTCTTTGTCACCGCCATCTATAATATAAGCGACAGTGTATAATTTGGTGTCTTTTTTACTTTTTTACTGGACATAAATGCCCCTCCGTGTTTTCTCTCTTCTGCCTATCTCTCCGTCAGATTTTGGTAGATTTGATGAAATTCAAGGGCGAATAAGTATTGGATGTTTTGGGTAAAAATCATCGTCTTTTCCTCTTAACTAACATAAAATAACCAGCGAAACCACATCACCACCAAAACCAGCGAAACACCATCGCCTCCATTACAGACAGACCTCCTTCTCCCAGACAAATCACCACCAACAACAACATCACCACTTCCTTACTCTCTTCTTCTTTCAATTATTGTTGTTCCCCACAATTTCTCCCCGACCCAATTTTGTGCCCTAACCTAATCGTAACAGCAACTCTTCTCAACTCTCCCTGTGATTTTCCTTCCCCGTTGATTTTCTCTAATTCGATATTATTCTTCAATTGCAT
The DNA here is from genome assembly GCA_023531105.1 of Papaver atlanticum. Taxonomy (NCBI): domain Eukaryota; kingdom Viridiplantae; phylum Streptophyta; class Magnoliopsida; order Ranunculales; family Papaveraceae; genus Papaver; species Papaver atlanticum. The sequence goes on along the minus strand of JAJJMB010007708.1, from coordinate 31,015,787 downwards.
GCCCTAAACTGATACACCCATCTATTCTTCTTTCTTTACTATTGCTTTCTCCATTGCCCTAAATTCAACCCCATCATGCCATCACAATTTTTTTATTAAACTAAATTGCTTCAGTTTACACTTCGGATTGATGCTCATGACCCCTCCGTGTTTTCAATTGTAGCTTAATTACATCGCCATAACTTGGTTCTCTCATCTCTGCCTTCTACACCACTAACAGATAGAAAATTATTGGGCTTTTTGATAAAGGACCCTTATTTTTCACATTACACTAAAAAAGTGCCCCCGTTTTTTAGAAATTTGTTAAAGTGCTATGTTTTATTCAAAAGGTAAATTCCTTCCAGTAAAGTTCTAGGTGGCAGTTATCTTTCTAATTAAAAGTTTTATTTACCCCTGAACTACATCTCCTTGGTGGGGAGCGTAAATGATCCGATGAAAACGGTGTAACAATTCTGAACCGGGCTCGAAGAACCTGAAAGCGTTGTCACGATCCTTAACCGGGCTCGACGAACCTAAAAAAATGTTGTAGAAGGTCTGTAATAGGGTAAAAACTGATTCTGCTGAAAATGGTAAATTGGGTGTGTTGATGAGAAACGAATTCAAACCCTAAACAAAATATACTACACAAGAGTACTTTTAGATTCAAGAGATCAATCTGTAAGACTCTGGCCTAAACCAAGAAATTTCCGTTCCAGATTCAATTCGGTCACAAAGGAAGGAGAAGGGTTGATCTTAAAAAGGGAAGCAAAGAAGGTGTTGAGATCAGAGTGATACTCTCTGTAAGGTGTGGTTGTTTATGACTTGTATCAAAATGTAGAACCTGCTTGCCGAATATAAGCAATAAGTTCCTGATGGTTTCTGAGTACTTGTGTTGGTAACATCGTTATTGGTTGAAATAGGTTGAAAACCTATTTATACAAGTCATAGTTGAACGCCCTGATCTCGTAAGAAGTTAAGATACTTAAGTAGTGGAGAAATGGGGATCGTGTAAAAGTGGTGAGAACCATGTCCCTGTCATAAAGGGAAGACCGGTCAGCTTTACACTCACTACTCCTTTACAGCTATCAACCGTCCGCCTTTCCAGACACTTTCTCGTAATGGGCGTGTTGCACGCCGCACGCTGTAAACCGCCGGACCAATACCCTGATGAGTATCCCCCAATTTGTGACATGTTTGATGTCTCGAGTATTTTCGTGGAAAATATGGAGCAAGTTTCATGAAGAACGAAACAAGTTCTTCATAGTAGTTGTTGAGTGGGTCTTGCTGGCAAGACCTGATAATTTTGACCAATCACGCCCAAGCTAGGCGATAGGTGGTCATGCATGATGAGTCAAGTCGTGTAAATGAGACTTGGCGTGAGTTAGCACTCAAAAATAGCATACGGTGCTTTTAGGTTAAATAAATTATTAAATTATTTGTTAAGTCGATATTTAAGAAATAACGTTTATAATCGATGTATTTAAAGCATCGCTTTTAAGAAAGCAACTCAAATTAAATCGATATATACGAAGTGCCGCTGTTAGGAGTGCAACCAGCCTTCTTTGGTCGAGCGGTTGGCAGCCAAGTAAATCGATTGAAGGAGGCGTGACCGACTCATTAAGAAGGGCAGCAGCTGGCAGCAATCATGGCGTCCCGTTGGTCGCCTAAGATTGGATCTAAGCCGGTCAAATCATCTAGCAAAGTTGGATTGTTGAGATGATTTTACGGCAGTTGTTGATTACCATTAATTTATTTAAGACTCTTATGAATAGCGTGGCCAACAACCTTTGGGTAGATGCCAGGAGTCATACGGGTAGGCTGAAGACATGCCGATCAGTCCTCATAGAAGAGGGGCTGCCAGCGATCACGACGGCATCTCATTGGCTCCTCGAAATCGGATCTGGGCCGATCGATTCGGCTGGCAAAATTGGCTGGCCGAGATCACTTTTCGACAGTTACATACTGTAGTTGGTCGGACTCGGGGCTTTTAAAGCCGTGTGACCAACCCACTTTGAGTGATCGGTTTGGGTGTTACTTGTAGGTTGCGAGCAATACGATTGGTCGAAGACACAGGTGGGATTCCAATGAGTGTATCGGCACCTTGTTGGTTGCCTAAAATTGGATCTAGGACGGCCGATTCGGTTGGCGAAGTTGGACGACCGAGATCGCTTTGCGGTAGCCATGTGCTGCCGTTAATATCATTTAAACCGCATGGCACCCCTACTTTGGGCGATCGGTTTGAGACGATGCTTTCAGGTTTTGAGCAGCGTGATTGATCGAGGCTTAAGGTGGGCCGTCGGTGAGCATGTCGGCACCTTGTTGATCGCCCAAAATCAAATCTAGGCCGGTCGATTCGGTTGGCGAAGTTGGACGGCTACGATTGATTTAAGACTGTCATGGTCGGTCTTAATTCGATTGCTATTAATATACCCAAGCTGTCGCATTACTCTCGACGGATCATACATTGAATATTCGGTAGAATGAAACAATGGGTCAGAGTAAAATGCGCATCTTGCATTTATAAACTCTATCTTCCCTATACGGATAAAAGATTACATCTACGGCTGTCATGTTGTCCAATCTTTGGGGGATGTATAATAACATAAATTTATGAAACTTCTCATAACGCCTAGCACATGCATAACAACATGGACTTATGAAACTTCTCCTAACCCTTAGTGAACAACTATCGGGGTTCCTCTTGGTTTATCATTGGTCCATTCCTTGTTCACTTTGACGTCTTCATTGTCTTTGAAAAATGAAAGAAATTGTTCATAACTCCACACTTACACAAACATCAAAACAATAAAACTAGTATTCATCCAACCAAAGATTGAGAAATATAATACATCTAACAAACAAATATGATCACTTCAATTACCTGAATACACATGTGTTCCCATTCATTTAGAGTTTAGTTCCCTAGATGGATTTCTAAGATTTTGAAAACGAGGGGGTACCAAGTTTACCACCAACTTTATTTGTTTAGACGAAACTTGTTAGAGCACTGCTCGGTCGAACTCGCAAGTGTTGTTATCTCAAGCTTGTTTGTCAAGTTTAGTTGTCAAAACTATAAGTCTTGATTTCTAGTCTACTTATAGCTATGTCTCGGATTAGGATAGAGTGTGTAGTTGAGCTTTAGACTTCACGGCGTTCATCGATTGAAGATGAAGAACTACTAAGGGGAGCTTGTGGAACTTCATAACCAAAAGGTATGTGGAGACTTGAACTCATCTATCACTCAGAAGTCTATTCTATTTTATCTCCTATTGAGACAAAGTCGTATAGCTATATAGACTTTACATTATACACATTTGATATTTCGAGCTGAGTTTAACTCGTTTATATCTTTCTCGAAATATGTGTTGGAAAGCTTTTGCTTTAACTACGCTCATCATTATTCTTGACGAAAGTCAAAAGATGATCATGTGAAAATCACCTGGTAACATTTTACATGATTTGTGTGAGACAGTCATTTGATGTAGACTCGGAATGTTTCGTATTGATCATTCGATCACTTGAAAATTGCTTATAGGCTAATAGTTTGTGTGAGACAGCTATTGTCGTCTTCTAAGAATTTTCAATGATTGAAATGGGAGTTTAGAACAATTAATCATTGTCTGGATATTGCACAATATGCATACCTGTATGCAAATTGTTGTAAGTAATACAGGTCCGGGAACCAATTATACATACCCATATGCGAACGGTTTTAACTATCAAAGTATGGGAACTAAGTTTGCGTACCTGTTTGCAAACTTATTCACCTGAGTTCAGTCTAGAACGACAGTATGCGTACCCGTTTTCGAACTGTCGGAAAAGATCAAGTCCGGAACTTAAGTTTGCGTACCCGTTTGCAAACTTATGTGATTAAGTTCTAAAATTGGCTAAGTATGTTTTCATACTCATGAAAAAATACATTTATATATTAAGGAATGCAATCTTTGCAAACCGTGGCTAAAATGTTCATGAACCGATTCTTTTGAATCAATCCAATATTGCTTCAATTGTGTCTTGTATATACTTCTATGGGAATATAAATAATTGAACAACTCTATGATTAACACAATCAGATTCATTTGATTATCATTTGATCTAGAAGTGTTAAGATGAACATGGTTAACACAAAAGTGTTCATATAGCTAACTTCGGTTAACTGTTATTGAGCCAACTCAATATACACGTTTAGGTACGGTTACCCATATTTAAATGAAAGTACATTTCAATTGTGTATAACAAGATAAGACCATCTAATGGTGGAAATATATTAGCTTGAATCTTAAATCAGGTTTCATCTAACGGTGAATATTGATTGCTTTGTTACAAAGTTATCAAACCCTGATTTGAAGACTATATAAGGGAGAACTCTAGCAACTGGGAAACTTAATCCCCACACCTCATGTGTGATACTAGTTGCGACTAAAGTCGATTCTCCTTTAACCTAGGTTTTTCCTAAAACCATTATAGGTTAACGACTTAAAGACTTCATTGGGATTCTGAAGCCAGACCCAACTATTTTCTATGTAGTTGCGTGTTCTGATTTTACTTTTTCTATCGTATGGAGTACTATCTTCTCTAAGATTTTCTCGAGATTTATCACCGATAGGTAAGATATAAAAAGTAATCACAAAGCTCTTCATCGCATTCTCTGTGATTCCACACTAACTTGTTCTACTACCATATTATTGTGAGGTGATTGATATTTCTAGGCTGTTCTTCGAGAATATAAGACCGGATTATCAATTGGATCCTGTTCACCTTGATTTATCAAAATACGGAACAAAAACTTCATAGGTATTTATATGGAAGACATATTTATCTATTCTTTTCCGTGGGAGACAGATTTGTTTATAAAGTCTCTTTGGGTCATAGCAACTCTTAGTTGTGGGTGAGATCAGCTAAGAGAATCAAGTGCGTAGAGTCCTGCTGGGATTCAGAGGCGTAAGGAACGCGAATGTACATTAATCTTTGTGAGATTGGTTAGGGATCAACTACCTTCCAGTCCGAAGTTAACTTGTAGTAGGCTAGAGTCTGTAGCAGCTTATGATGCGCGTCGTTTACACAACAAATAAATTAACTACTTTGCACACAATTAACTGGTATTATAATGGCAAGGAGTTCGTTCCCACGGAGATTAGTGAGATTTTAGTTGTTAAAAATTAACCAAAGAGGGGGTTTTTAGATTTTAATCAAAGTAACTAATAAAAGAAAATAATAAGAATTTTGTTGTAAACGATAAGAAGAAAGATGACTAGGGAATCTTTCGCCGTCACTGAACCGAAACTTAATTAGAAACAAGTTTATTTATTGTTGAACTTATATTGTTACCAACCGTAGAATAGCAATAAGCTCTGCTATCCCACGGATTCTTGTTGTCACTGGATACGGAAGCGCTCGACTACCAGTTTCTATCCAACTAATCCACCAAGAACAAGCTCTCAAGGTGTAAATTAATCGAATGCTTTACAATCTGTGAATTAGGTTGATCCTAGTATCAGACGCATAGGCTCGGCCCGCTTACTAGTGTTATCTTTGTACACAATTGCTTAACAGAATCCCTCTGTCAGCTCTTGTGATTTACTACTTGTGTAAAGAGTTGATGTGACAATTACATGTATCACACAACCCTAAACTAGTAGAAGAAATATTGATTGGTTAATTTGATTGATCACTTTAAATAACCCCTCTCCTCTCTAGTTTCTTCTCAAAACCAAAAAAAAAAAACTTTCTCCTCCACTAAAGCTTGTTGCTCAGATCTAGTCCATTTTGGGCTAGATCTGAGCAGGTTTGTTTACTTTTTCTAGTTTTCATATATAGTTAGTAGTCTGGGATAAATTTATTTAAGTTTTTGTTTCAATCTCCATTGATTTTTGGAGATTTTTATGATGTTCTTGAGGGTGTGTTGCCCTTTTTGTTTGTGTCTTCTCCTTTATAGAGATTCTTTATGCTCTCTCATGGAGTTTCTTTGTGATCTCAATGGAGATTTTAGATGGAAGTTCAAGTGTGGAAATCAAGATTCAAGACTTTGGGCATATTACTCTCATATTTTTATGAGAAGATCTCTTTTTCAAGAAGAAAAAACCCTTTCAAAATGGTTGGATTATAATCCCAAAACCATTCTCTAAATCTTAGGATTGTTTGGTATACTCTTGTTGGTAATTTGTTACTTCTCTTCACAAATTACTCTTTGTTAGTACCTTTGAATTGTAATTTGATCTTTGATCTTGATGTACTTGGAATCCATGTAATCCCTATTTTATCATGAATGAAATTTATGAGATTTATCAAAAAAATATTAAAAAAATAATAATATTCTTAGACAATAAAATTAATAAAGATAATTAACAATAAAAATAGAACCTAAAATAAACTTGATTTTAGAAATTAAGACTTCGTTATCAGGACTTTGAAATCATCCCTAATCAATAAAAAAGATTAGCTACTCATAGCTAGAAGAATTCTACAAATAAATAAGAGAGAAAGAATAAAAATAGAATTAAAAGTAAAAATTCACAATAAAATCCAGAATAAAAGCTTTCCTTCTCTTTCTGTTTTGTCTTGTAGCTAAAAAAAATAATAAAAAAAAAGTGATTTTTTTCTATAGTTTTTGGCTACTATTTATCGGTTTCAAATACCCTAGCCGATCCACAAAACCCGGTTGAGTCTATCATAAAATGAGCCTGTGCTGATAAGGTGTAACAGAGCGCACCCAAGAGATTTGTGCACGGCTTCTGATTCGTTCGATCCTTCAAGAACTGCATGTGTCCTCATATGCTCCGTTGATCTGTCTAGTTCCAATGAGTCGCAACACACTAAATCACTACTTTTCCATCAAAACGCGTCACGAGTAGAAGCCATAGGGGTCCCACCAGTGACGTCACAACAACAACACGCCTTTCATCAGTCACCGATATTTAATCATTCTCGTCAATACCATTTCCTGTTCAAACTCCGACGTTTCTCGACATTAATGGCAGCAGCAACAATCAGACTATTAGAATACGGGCATCCAACTCAAAACCAATTGGCAATGAGTGGAGAGGCCCTAAGGGATTATAAGACGCAGGATCTTAGATTGCCCAACAATGTGGGACTAATAATCTCAACACGCCCCCTCACGTGCAGCGTCGTTGGGTCTAACATGTGGACAATTAAATCGGGTGACGTGGAGTAAAGGCGCGGTCAAAGACTCGTCGCAAATATCCTACTCTGATGCCATGTTAGAATACGGAAATCCAACTCAAAACCAATTGGCAATTGGTGGAGAGGCCCTAAGGGATTATAAGCCGCAGGATCTTAGATTGCCCAACAATGTGGGACTAATAATCTCAACACAAATGCTGCAACTCTCTGCTCATCACCATCTCCTCAAACCCAATCACTATCACCATCGTTTCTTGCCATCACTCTTCATTGCACAGCAACCAAGCTTTGTCTCTTCTCTGCATTTTCATCACGATCATCTCTGCCTACATCGTCATTGCTCCATCAACTACCACGACAGCATCATCACGATCATCAACCTTCAACAACAACTCCCATTAATCACTGCTATGTCAGCAAACTTTCTCGAGCAGCAATCATGATCAAGAATAGCTTCCTGCTTCAGCTCGATCATCAGTCATGATCAATCTCTGATCAACACAGCAACAACTAATACTCGAGCTTCGCTGACTTGAATCCCTTCACCAAGCTCGACACTCTTCTCTGCATCTTCTTCTCGATTAATCTCGTCATCCCAGCCAACAGCTCCATCAATCGCCGGTGATAATAGCAGCAGCCATATTCCACTGCCAAGCTCTAGTTCGCTGATTTATCAAAATCAAGCTATTACCCAAGTTTTCTATCAACTTCAATGACCCACTGATGTCCGCCTCCGCCAACTCTCGAATATCACTTTTCCAAGATTCGCCACCGTCGTGATCATCAAGTTCCGACTGCCATTACATGTGTGATGTTTAGGAATAAAGAAGAGGAAGTGCCCTGAGTAATAAGTCAGGTGCCTTTAGTGTTATTTGAATTTTGGCAGCCCCCTATTGTAAAAGACCTGACTGCCTCTAGCAGTTGCATTGAACCTGACTGCCCCTTAACAGGAAAGTCTCCCTTAACAATCGGTTAGGGTGCCAATAGCACTTCCTTAGAAAATGACCATTTTGCCCTTTTAGTCTTCTAAGTTCTTGTTTTGCTCATAACTTCTTCATACGAACTCAGAATGACTCCGTTCTTTCGCCATTGCCTTCTCTTTTCATCCTCTTCAATGTGGTAGCAAGAATTCCTAGGTTTGAACGAGTTCCTCTTGATCTTTGGCCTTCTCCACTTGCAACTAGCTTTTTTCCTTGCACAATTAAGTGCAAATTCACTTCTTTTGGATGATTCTCCTAATAAAACACAAATAAGATAAAACAAGCGTAATATACAATAATTTGCAAGAAAACCAACAAATACTAGCATGGAGTTGACACCAAATATATGTGAAATATGCACTTATCAGCTTAATACAGTGTGGTGTTCAAATCTGGACTAGGTCCCTAGGTTTTTCTGCATTTGCGGTTTCCTCGTTAACAAAATTTCTGGTGTCTGTGTTATTTCTTTTCCGTATTATATTTTCTATATAATTGAAATATCAAAGGTTGTGTGTATCAGTCAATTAGATAATCCAACCTTTGGTTGTTGATATAAATTGATTGACACTTGAACATTGGTCTTTGGTACCGTTCAAGTTGTTTCTCATAATAGTCAGGCTCGCGGATTTCTATCTGTTTGATTTGCTGATTACATTGAGAAACAGAGATATAACTCTTGGATATATTTTCCTTGATTGAGTATGACTGTCTAGTTGATTCTCTTGGAAATATATTGGAGTTAGTCCATACAGATTGCCGAAACGAAATATTTGGTGTGGTTGTTAGACCCCCACTTTTTCAAAACTCTAGTTAGGGTTTCAAGTAAGCATGTGACAAATTCGGCTTGAAATCACATAGTAGAATATACATTATGGTTACACGTAGCCGAGCTGTGTATAATGATAGTTCATGGCGAATTAGTCGTTTGAACCATAAGCTTAGCCATTTTTATTCACCACTTTAGACTTTGATCTTGATGCACAACCACTGGTGATTAAGTGATCAAATATGTCTTAAAAGTGTTTTATAGAGTTAATCAAATGCCAAACACATCGTAGAAATAGTTTGAATGCATCTGAAAATATTCAGTAAGGTAAGTACGTGTACTAGGTACCTGTACTATCCTGAATTCGTGAACTCACACTGCATAGGTATTTGTACCCCTAAGGAAGTTCGTGGACATACAACTTTGGTACGCATATTGGGTATTGTACCGTAAGTTAATTTATGAACTCAGGTTGTTTTATTATGTGTATTGGATATCACAAACTCCGGTTTTTTTGGAATGCGTACTGGGTACGTGCACCGTGAGCCGTTACCAAACTAGAGCTTCACCAATACGTGTACTGCTGGATCCAGAACTTGAAAGTTACGCAGGTACGTGTACCGTCCATGTTCCAAAATTTCAGTAGTTCTATTACTCTCTTCCAATCAATTCGAGACATTCTCAAATGACATCAATGACGAATATCATCTCTCGGGTTATTTTCAAATGATTAACTTGAATCATAACTTAGTTCATAAACAATAAGTTGTTCTTAACTAAATTCATCATGTATATGAAGTGACTATTGCTTTGAATCGTATTTCGAGATTTCAACAAGAAAAGCTTAACTTAAAACTTCTCTTATGCAATGTTTAAATTCCATGTAACCATACGACTTAATCTCACAAAGATAGAAAGGTGAATATTTGAAAAATAGGTTGGTTCAGTCTAGGGTCGTTCAGTCTTCGCATAAATTTTGATGATGAAGTTCTCCAAATGTCTTCAATTATTCCCCGTCTTCAATAGGTTATTCAGTGATGTCTGATACTCAATTACACACTTCTAATCCTAGTCCGAGACCTGGCTAATTGTAAACTAGAAATCCAGATATAGTTTTGTGCAACTAAATTTGACAACAAGATTGAGATAGAAAAACTTAGTAGTGCGACCAAGAAGTGCTCTAACATCTTTCCATTCAAGTGTGCTAACACGAGCTATATCGGGCAGTCTTATCCTAGACACATCTTCGCATGTAGGGTTTTAGCATTATTTATTCTCGAGTATACCATTGAACTAATGAGTTAAGGACAACTTGTTGAACCTGTGGTTCTGCTCTCCTCAAGTTTTTTGTGGTAAAGTTGTTTAATTCAGTTCTTTATATATTACTTTGATAGTCTAACGTTGGTGTTCATTGTTGTAATATTCCAGAAGTTACTACTCCTCTTATTCAAAAACCTCTTCCAGACAGTTGGGAAAAAGGGAGGATAAGAGAAGAGATAAAACAAAAAAAAAAAAAATATATCAGAAACATGAATTATATTCTTATGAGTGAATGTAACTCAAGTAAGAATGGTGCATTTTTTCCCTGAACATTAGGTTTCTGCAATTCAATTAATACAAAAAGAAGAAGAAAAATTCTATTCTTAAATCATATTGCAAGTCCTTGTTGTTTCTCCCTGAACATTGGGTGTTCTGCAATTAAGTAATACAAAGTGTTGTTGGTTTATCTTTCTGTATAATTGCCTTTCATGCGTCTGTTTAAATTCCGCAAAGAATTTCCTCATTCTTTAGGGTTTTTATCAAAACACTTAAGAAAATTTAAGAAATCTTCAATATTGAAGTCTTCTGAACTAATTCATTTGATGTACATAGAGATTTCGATGGAAGTATCACAACACTCTTATTTTTCTTCTTCAATTTGAATTTCAATTTGCTCTTCGTCTTCTCGAATAATCAAAGACGACATAAACCTAAAATTCCCAAACATGAATAAAGATTTTGAAATAGAAACTCTAGCTTTATTGAGAGAAAAATATCGAATCCTTGCCTTGTTATTTGAGAAATATATTTTAAATAATGAAACATAAAAAAAGTAATTGTGATAGGTCTCGATCTCTCTGTTGCGAGTTTCATCATCAACTTTCAGATCTCTCACTTTCTAAATGTCTCCTTGAGGGGTACTTTGGCCATCACTTGACAAAACTTATTTTTTGAAAATGTGGGTTCCTTGGGATCATAGTTTCCCCAACGATTCGAACACCAACTATGAATCTTGTGATTCACAATTTGACACGTGCGATGTGCACCTATTCATAAGTACGAAAAGTTAAAGTTGTGCTTTCGAAGCTATGTTTTTATTAAAAATAAACTTTTGGAGACCATGGGATATGCCTTCATTCTTTACTCGGTCGATCAAGAAGCCTTTATGCATCTTTCTGCAGGTCCGAATCGGGCATCTTCGGCTTTGCACGCAGAAGAAAAAACACTTTTAAAAGCGTTAAAATGGCTAGAAGACAACACACTTTCTAGCGTTTTTATTGCTACAGATTGTAAAGTGCTGGAGGATTCTATCAACAAAAAAGGAACAGATGCTTCGTGGCCAGCAGAGGATACTATAGAAGAAACTTTGTCTATTCTAGGAAAATTACCACAAGCACAAGCAATACCATGAGTATATGGTAACCGGTCCTGGTAATTGATATAACCGATCTTGGTAATTGATGTAACCGGTCCTGGTAACTTGTGTGACCGATCCCAAGTATTTCCATATTAGGGTATAATCGATCCTTTTGATTGGTAGAACCGATTGAACCCATGGATGTGATTTGATATTTGATCGATCACATAGTAGTCTTGGAATACAAGTGAATCAATTCTAAACTTGTATGGAAGTGTGGTAAAACCGATTCCAAGAATGTAAATATGAAAGATGATTTACAGAGAAAAGATGTCAACATACTTTGAACACGGACAGTAACTCTTATCATTTATTGTTCAAAGATATTCCTTAGTACTCAAGGAGATCATGTACCGAAATAAATTAAGAATCTTTTAATTAAGGTTTTTAGTTATATATGTTTTTAATTACCAGCAATTAAATTCATATCTCTAGAGAATAAAAATTAGTAATGTGCATTTACTAATTGGAGATTTTATATTGAGAGATTTCGGAAAATATTGGACAAGCATTTACTGGAATTATGAAAACCGAATCTTGCCATTCATTCATATCTTGAGAATATTTTCGGTTTTGGAAATTCCTTAGTGTCCAAACTTCCTTGGTCTATAAATACCTAAGTTTTCATTTCTAGGAAACTATCCTAAGAGCCAGGCAAACTTCATCTTTTTGTTTTTTTCTGATGGAGCCGTCTATTCGGAGAGGAAAGTACCCTAATTAGGCGAAATCTCTTACGACCGCTCGTTTAAAGACTTATGTGGGATCAAGAAGCTCTACGAGTACCGTTGGTGGGAAACTAGATAATTGCAGTGTTATTAGTTTTCGATTGATTTGATTGAAAAACGGTTGTTGAAACTTTGAATGCACCTAGTTTGTTTATTCTTGAGAATCTTCTCTTCTGATATAAGATTCACTCAAACTAGATCGAAGTATCGACGGGATCTTTAGAACTGTTTGTAGATCTAAAGACATCTTGTGATAATCCATTGCTAACAGACTCCGTTCTGTGCGTGATTCTTCACAAGAGATTCAAGTGGTGTTGTGCAGGTTTTAATTGAAGATTAAAGAAGATTTAAATAAGAAGAAGATTTCTTATTGGTTTCTCAAATCTTTGTGTTGCACAAACCCTGATCGGCTGGGATCCAACTAGAATCGTATTTTTTCGATTGATAGTTGCATGAGATCGGCATTCACAATATATCTCTTTGAGATTTATTTGGATTGAGTGCGAATCTAAACTTGACTACTCTTGTACTTATTGGATAGATTGATCTAACCAGGCAAAGGAGTTTATTAGCTTAAACGGAAGAGCCTTTGCACATGGATTGAGATATCTTATCTTAAAGAATCAATAGAGTTGTTACCAAACATATTTGTTGTTCCTTTACTGTTTGGAATACAATCCAAGGGAATTGTTTCAATGCGTGCACTCATCGAAGTCGAAAGCGCAGGGATACTAAGGAAACTAAGTGAACTAGGGGTAGTTGCTTGGTCTCAACTATACGAAGTTGGTTTAGATTTTGTATAGCGTCTTAATTATGAGAGTATTCAATTCTGGACTAGGTCCCGGGGTTTTTCTGCATTTGCGGTTTCCTCGTTAACAAAATCTTGTTGTGTATTTTACTTTTCTATTTCCAAATTATAATTGTTTATTATAATTAGAAGTAAGATACACAAATGTTAACTCCGCCCTACTTGATAGTTATCCTATAGAGTTTGGTTAAGTCCGAACCTATTATCAAGTAATCACACTTTGGTAGTCTTATTGTCTCGATATCGTATCCATAGACAATCACACAAAGTGTGAATACCAATTTGTAGTATTGTCTCGACTTTGTCCATAGACAATCACTTTCGGTAAGGGACTTATAGGTGGATAAATAAAAGATTGGGGTGTATTTGGGTACCCTCGTCTTTTCACCATGAAAACAGACTATAAATACTTAGCCCAATTACAGTGAATGAAGAGATGGTCCCGTGTCTCCACTTATGTGTAAAAGAAGACACATATTTGAGTTAACCACCACTCCTCTGCTCCGCAACATAAATCTTGTAGGAACGTTATTATGCATTGAAGCCCAGATACGAAAAATCACCTTTGGTGGAGCAAACTTGATGTGAACGACATTATAGAAATCCCAATCTGGATCTGAATATGCTAACTTATTGTATATTTCCTTGGCAAAACAATCACCTTCCACTCCATCCTCTTCATCCTGAACCAGGATCACATTTCTCAAATCATATTTTGATCTCCAACAGATCCAATCGTTTTGTAGGATCTAATTCTCTAGATAAAATAAAGTCCCAATGAATTATCTTCATATTCACAACTGTTTCAAATTTTTGTTTGTTGATCTTGTAAAGTCTTGGATATTTCTCCCGGAATGATCTTCTCTCAATCCACCAGTCATGCCAAAATCTAATGCTTCTACCATGCTTTACCTGTATAATAACAAAATAGCTTTTAGAATTTCAAACCACACACTCCTCCCAATTGACTCACTTCTCTGAAAAGGAACCAGGCAAGTCTCATCTGACTTAGTCTTTTCACACACTATCCTCCTACACCAAGCATTCGTTTCTTTACAATATCTACCATGACACTTACCCATTAAAGACCTATTTATAAGTCTAAGACTAGAATCCCTAACCCTCACTTTCTCCTTGATTTTGAGATTTGTTTTCATGATACCCAGCTCATTTTCATGGTATCCTCATCCTCACCCCATAAAATTTTCTCATGATGCTATTTAACTTCTTTTCCACATCTACAGGCATATAATGGACATACAAAAAGTAAATTGCAACACTTTCTAAGGAGCTTTTAATCAAAGTCACCCTACCAGCTTTGTTCAAAAACTTTCTCTTCCAATGAGCCAAATTCTTCTTCATCCTTTCAATCACCGCATCCCAGATAGAAGCATTCCTCTTTGTAGCACCAATTGGCATGCCCAAATAAGTGATAGGAAGTGAATCAATCTTACAACCCAACTCCATAGCCAATTCTTGAATTATGTTATCATCACCAATACTAGTCATATAACTCTTTTCTAAATTTAATTTAAGCCCTGTCAAGACCTCAAATATTAACAAAATGATTAGAAGTCTTCTTACCTCCTTGTTTGTATCATTAAGCAGAATAATTGTATCATCAGCAAATTGAAGGTGAGAAACAATTGTACCACCATCTAACACCTGAAAACCACCAATCTTCTTTGCATCTACTGCCTCATTAATAAAAATAGAAAGAACTTCTACCACAAGGAGAAACAAGAAAGGTAATAAAGGGTCACCTTGTCTGATACCTTTAAATGGCTTAATTTTCCCAATAGCTTCACCATTCACCAAAATAGAAAAATGATCTCCAGTAACACACCAATTAATCCATTGAATACATTTATCTCCAAATTCATTATATCTCAAGATAGTAAACAGAGATGGCCAATTGACATTGTCAAATGCCTTCTCTATATCTATCTTACATAAGATACCAGGTTTCCCCTATCTAATTTTACTATCAATACACTCATTAGCCACCAAAATACCATTCAGGATTTGCTTATGCTTGATAAAAGCACCTTGAGAATTAGAAATAAGAGAAGGCATAACAGTTTTTATCCTTTCAGTTAAAAGCTGAGAAATTATCTTATAAAAGCTACTAATTAGGCACAAAGGTCTGAAATCTCTAATTTTAGCTGAATCTTCTTTCTTAGGAATGAGTTTAATGAATGACATATTAAGTCTCCAGTCTAGCTTACCTTTGAAGTAAAATGCATTAACAACTGTCATGACATCATGCTTCAAAAAACTCCAAAAAGATTTATAGAACTCAAGAATGTATCCATCAGGACCATGTGCTTTGTTGGCTCAACACTTCTTAATAGCCCCCTGTAGATGGGGAAAAACAGAATTTCTGGTTTTTTAGAAAAGTGAAGAGACGACGGTTCAGACGAGAATCCTCAACCGAGCAAACTGCTTAACCTCAAACAGATGCACTGCACGGGAGTACTTTAAGTTCGAGAGATCAATCTGTAGGACTCCGGCCTAAACCAAGTCAATGGCCATTCCAGAGTCAATTCGGCCACAAAGAGGGAGATGGGTTGATCTGTAGGAGGGAAGCTGAGAATTATGTGGGATCAATGATGATCAAGGATTGTGAATGTGTTGAAGGTTTCTTCAAGTTTTCTGTGAACTGTTGAGTTCGAATAAGTTCTGGTCGATTGATGGAATTTCTGAGAGTGATTGCTTAAAAAATTGTTGTTTTTCAATCATGGATCCATAGACTTATTTATATTATCAGAATAGAAAACACATTGATCCCTGTAAGTGTGACGGTTTCTTGAGAAAAAAAGTGGAAAATTGGGAGATCGTGGTGAAACCAGTTCTAGGTCGTGTGGAGACTTGGTTAACCGTCCACCCACTACTTTGCTAACTCCCTCAACCGCTTGCACAACTTACTCACATTTCTCGTCGTGGATGAACACACATGACGTAGGCTTCCAAACCAAAACCCTAAATAATGTCCCCCCATATGACGTGATTGATGTCTCACGAACGTGGAGTCTGCAAGGCAGACGTGTATTTAATTAGTCAGTTGTTGACTGATTATACAATGAGTCTAAGTTTTGTTGAACCGAGCATGATTGACGAATGCTCAGTGATTCATGGATTGAACATGACGTATAATTCTTGAATAAATGTTGATAATTGGATCAACATAATGGATATTGACGAATGGGGAAAATATTGCTCGTCTGAGCGAATATTGCTCATATGATGAATATTGATAGTTGAACCAATATTGATGGATTGAGCAAATATTGCTCGTCCGAGCGAATATTGCTCGTTTGATGAATTATTGGTAGTATGACCAAATGAAATATTAATTAAAATATTGGTAGATAGACCAAATATTATATAATTAATTAAGATGTTGATTCATGGATCAACATAAAATTATTAGTATTCAAACTTGCTCAAATCATGATTTGCAGAGCATTCAGTTCGAAACCCTAATTTTGATCGATTGCTGATCAGTAGGTGATTTATTGAAAAATAAATCACTGAGTGAAGGAGGACCGGCTACATGGAATAATGAACGACCATGTAGTTCCCAGGTGCTCGTGTGAGCATGCACCAAAGTCCTTTGTTGACCGGTTGGTGAAAGGATGATTAAATGCTGGTTTAATCATTTATTAAAATAGTGCTCGTCTGAGCATTAGGTGATAAAACCTAATTATGGAGAAGTAGAGGACTGACCAAGAGGGAATGAGACCGGCCTTTGGTGGTCGTGGGACCAGCTGAGTGTCGTTTGAGCAAATTCCAAGTTGGTTGGAAAGAGTTTGGACCTAATACGAGCGATTGAGCAAATTAGATCAAAATTATAAATATATGTGGGATCGGCTCCTTGCAAGCCTTATGGCCGGCCTTGGTCGGTCAAGGAAACATTCCCGTGTCACCATAATGTCCTTGTCTCAGTCCTGAGAGTTTTGGTATTTTCTGGTGTGTGTTTGAGCAATATCTTAGATTTTCAGAAGAGTTTGATCTTTGACTGAAATTCTTGATTTTGCTCGAATTAGCAAGTAGGACTTTGCTCGTTTGATCAATATTTTGAGAATATTAAAATAATAATATTTTAATATTTTTCGTGAATAGCCTAGTCGGTCATGTGACCGTTTGACCTTTTGGCATTTTCATGGTTTGAGCAATATTTGAGAAAATATGAAGAAACCATGATTTTTGCTCAAACGGAGGAGTTTCATGAGATGAGGGAAATAATAATTATGAAAACAAGGGATTGCAAGGTGTGGGACCGGCCACGTCTAGGGCATGGCCGGCCGTCTAGGTAGCTCGGTCCCGCAACACCTTCCCTATTTTTATTATTTTTCATGAAACCGTGAAAATATGGAGAAACCGTGAGTTTTGCTCAAACAAGGAAAGTTGCTCGAATGAAGGAGTCTTCATGAATTCATGAAAATATTAAAATAATAAAAATAAAGGGAAGAGGCATGGGGACCGACCACGGCGGCGTGACCGGCCGGCCGGTGGGCCTGGTCCCTAGGCGCCTCTTTTATTATTTTTATTATTATTTTCTCTCTCCTGTTTTGTGTAGGATTCCTCGTTTGTCCATGTTTTCTAATGCTCATTCGTGCATTTGGGTGCTCGTTCGTGCATCATTGTTGAGTACGCTTGCACCATTTTATTGGGGCTTACGGTGATAGTCCAGATGCCCGATTGTTGGATATTTATTACTAACTCATGAAATTCAGCGGAGAATGATTCATGAAACGGAGTAATAAAAATGAATTGTGTATCTATTACTAATCCATGAATTCAACCGGGGAATTTAAGGAACGGAGTAATGAGATAAATTGGTTATTTATTACTAATCCATGGAATCATCCGGGGATAACCATGGAACGGAGTAATGAGATAAAATAGATTATTTTTTAGGAATTCAGTCGGTGAATGTCACGATATAATTAACCTATTGTAGAATCGAGATATGAGATAGTTGAAGCATCATACTCGTTCTGAAAGGTGTATAGTCAGGGAACAATGTGCAGCATCGACGTCCTGAAGGCATTTAGCCCTCTAGCAAATAATTATGTCTAGAGAGCCGCCTGAATCTATACACGGTCTCTCTACATAGTCAGGGAACAACGAGTATCGTCGACGTCCTGAAGGAGTTAAGCCCTCCGACAAACAATTATGTACAGAGAACCGCCCAATCGTTATTCTATGTAGAGGTGGGTCTCTCTATGTAGTCAGGGAACAACGTACAACGTCGACGTCCTGAATGCGTTAAGCCCTCTGACAAACAATTATGTCCAGAGGACCACCCAATCATTTTATTCTACATAGAGGGCATGATGAAATGTGCAGCATCGAACGCTCAGCCTGGGAGGCCTTTCGAGAAACATATTCATCATGGCTCATAGAGGAACGCTCACTCAGTCAGAGTTCGTGAAATGGTTCCCGGATCATAAAATATGAATCGTCACATGCGTTCCTGAAGCCGGGTCAGAAACATGCAGTATCATGATTTTATGATTTTGACCTTTGTCGAAAATCCACCATCAACATTAAGTCCCCTGCTTAGTGAGGGACAGTCATGTTCCGCAGTAAGTTAGATGGTGATTTTTCAGTTGACGAGATAAGCAGTTAAACTCGGTCGTACAAAGGCATTTTCAGAAACCCTGATTTGCTCCAATGATGTCATGTACGAGCAAATGCTCAGGTAAGGACCCTGATGGTATGATAAAGTGTCATCCCGTTAGCACGGAGAGATGAAGCACTGCTGATTTGGACGATCAGACGTCCAATTTTGGTCGGTTTAGCATTTACGGGCCGGGCCCAAAAGGGAAATCCTTGTTTTAGGAAAGGATGTTCGTTCGTTCGTTAGTTTAAGAAACAAACAATAATCCCTAGCATAAGAGAGATTTTTTTTAATAGACCTGCGTCTAATGATAAAATATTTGTCTATGAGTTTTCATGAAAACAAAATTTTATCTTTTAAATATGTTAGATTTCACAAGATGGAATAAACTCTCATTTCAAAGGTGGATGCTCGTACAAAAGAAAAGTTTTTTTTTTTTAATAGACGTGCGTCTGTTAGTAATAAAAAAATTGTCTATGAGCTTTCATGGAAAAAATTATTTTCGATATGTAAGCTTTCACAAATTTTTGAAAATATACTCTCGAGGGAGGAAAAATATATATATATATATATATATATATATATATATATTTCAAATTTACGTGAGTTTCACGTAAAAACATATTTTTTGTAAAATCAATGTTTTGATTTTAACAACTGTTGAAAGTAGACAATTATACATGGTGAAATAATGTATGTATGTGAGTTTTCACAATTGTAGAATGGACTTTGCTCGTCTTTGCAAGTTTGAAGAAACTAGCAAGTTCTTGAAACTTTTTTTCTTTCTAAGTTCACTACTGTTAGTGAAATTGTAAACAGGTAAGAGTTGGAGTGTTACAATTTTTGTTGCGTATTTGTTATTGGTATATCCATGAATCCATGTCTTTCGCCTCAGATAATGGTGACTTCCAGTTACAACCACTCTTCTGGCTCTTCCGGGGAACGCTCCATAAATATCAAGTCAAAGATAAAGACTTCTGCAGACGTTCAAGCCAAGGTGAATCAACCTTTCAAAGATGCTGGAAAGATGATACATGGTGTATCTCTCGATCATCTGGGAGTCGTCCGTGGTGGAATCAACGCTTTCTTAGCCTTAGTGGATGCAGAAAAGAAGCAGAGACGAGATGTGTTACTACTGAAAAGGAAAGCTGAAGATGAAAGGCTTGCAGCTTATCAGCAAAATGGCACCGACTTCAGCAAGTGAGACTAGCGGATGTTCGATCTCACGCGGACGGCGTAGTTTCTGATTCAGATGTAGATGAATGAAGAATTTCGTCATAATTCGTCATCAGAAAATTCAGAAGTTAGGTCTTCATTGAAAATGCTGTAGAATCTTCGTCCGATGTCGGATTTTTGTGATCTACCCATGTTTCTTCATCCTCGGAAAATTTCCAAGCTTTATGACAGAAGATTTTCAGCTTTTGAGCACGTTTAAGGTCTGAAATTTACGAAACAGTAAACTTCCAGGAGGTTTTCAGAAAGTTTTCAGCTGTCATGTAATCCAAAGTTTTGGCCACATTTTTCTGCTAGTTTATCCTAGTGTTGTGAATTTTGGATATGTTGTAGAGGACATCCATACGAAGAGAATGGCATATGACCCATCCCTAGATGCTTCACCAATTGCTCCCAGATTGCTTCTTTGTGCAGGACAGTGTAAAATCGTCTCAGATGAGCTTGTTGTAAAACGCCCCTTTTGTGTCTTTAGACCATTTGCTTGTGTCTTGAATGCTTGATGAAGGATTTCAATGCCATTGATTAATTTTCAACCTGAACCCCATGGTTGATACATGAGCCTAGTGCTTGCATTACCATTTTTTGTTTCTGTCAGTCGTAGAAACCCTGGTCACGGGATCATAAGTGAGGTTGCTCTCAAGAGGGGATGATGTAATGATCATGGTCACATGTATCGGTGGTAGCATTCCTTTTATGATGAATGATTAGCACATGAGAGTCTGGTGTCACGGGTCTTGGACTGTGAAACTGATCGCCACGATCAGTGGACCGTCAGTCCCCAGTATTTTGTTAAATCTCTCCTTTTCGTTTTCCATTCTTCTGGCAAGACCTAGATAGAAGACCCAGGTAGAAAAATTGATGTAAAGACCTAGATGGTCGAATTTGGAGGTACCTTGATGAAGGACTTAGTGGAAAGACCTGGTGGACACCGATCGACTGTGGAAGTTATGAATCCCGTCTAAGAATTGCTGCTTGCATGTTGTATGCTCTGGAATCTCTAAGAACCTCATACGACGTCGGAATTTGATGCTTGACCCCAACTTTTGAAGATAAGAGACTGAGTTATCACATGAGAAAATAATCACTCAATTTGGAGTTGTAGAGGTCAGCCAACGAAGCGTGCACATTTGTAATTTGTAATTCCGTACAAAACTTTCAGATTTCATAGACCTGACGGTAAAGGCCATATCTTTCAGCTTGTATGTCTGATTGATGCGCCCTTTTGGTATACTGTAGAAGAGACATAGACGAACATCTTTCGTTGAGGAAGCATTGTTCCTTTCTTCACCCATTGGTACGTTTCTGTGAACCCATGGCCTGAAGTATGTTTTATTTCAGATCATTTTGTAGAAGGCTTTGGCTTGTGCCCGTCCGTCGTGCAAGCTTTTGGAAGACTTTAATCTGAACATGTTCCCATGTCTACACATCTTGATATGAATCATTAGTGATTGTAGAAGTACGCTTCATCGAGTAATACTTCAGAGAATGGTTAGTTGTTGAAGCCCTGTCATGAGGATGTTGTTCCTGAGACCATTGAGATTACGATTGAATTTTCTCCAGGAATTTTTGTTGATGCTGAGACCATGGACGTAGTTCCTCCAGATATTCTTATTAATACTGATAATATGGTCGGAGTTGCTTCAGAGACCGAAAATGCTAGAACCATGATCATCAACATAGTCTTTGCTCCTCCATCCAGTGAGCCTTTACATTCACGAACTAGTTGGTGGGTTGAGCATCCCTAAGATGAAGGTGTACTGGGAGTTCAACACGAATTCTCCTGAACAGTATGACTTTGCTGCAAACTGGATTCATCAGTGAGTTGACGTTGTTGCGGCAGATAGCAGCAGCAGTCTCCATTCTGGGTATGATCGGTGAAGAGAAGAAGTTCCTTAGCCGTGCAAGGTTTGTGATGTAGATAGGTTCCGTTGATGAAGTTTCATGGAATCACATCAGGTTGCAATGACTTGCTATGTCTTGAATCTTGTCCAATAAGATCAAGTCCCATGTGCATGTTGAAGGAATTCGTGTCATCGATGGATGAATGATGTTGCATCTGCTTCAGGAGTTTTATCATGGGATAGTGAAAACTTATCGATTGATCGTGTTGGTGTTGAATCAGTGTGTCATCATCAAGATATTTGTACTGAAGCTGCATGCGCCATTATCGAAGGTGTACTCTTTGATTGGGAGTACAATCTTAAGGCTTCTAAAGAATTTAGCACTCAGAGATAAGAGGTTTTTGAATTTCGGTTGGCCTTGGAGAAGTAGATGATTGACAGTTGTAGGGATTTTCTTTTGGTTTGATAGATTCAATTGCTTAATCCAAGGAGGAATTGAAAATAATGGATAAGTTAAGAAAAAAAATCCTAAATGCCTCAAACCTTAGTTGCTTGAGCGTTGAAGCCTCACACTCCTTAAGCGTCGAATGTCTTAGGCTTGACCGTCTCGATCTCGAGTATCTTTTGTTAATTAAGCATTCCTTTCGCTGCGGTAGTGGGATTCAACACTTGTGCAGACTTTCTGATTTTATGGCATACATGGACACTCCTGCAAGGCTATAGAGAAAACCCAAGATATTCTTTGTCGTGCTTGAACATCATCTTAGTAATGAATGTCTCGGTGATATGCTCGATTCGGAGAGGTATCAGATTCAATTACTTGGTAAAATACTAATGCGGCGAAGCTACCATTCATAACGTCTTGCAATAGCAGAGTTGCTAGCAGAATTGAGTCCCCATGCTAGGATAGGATGTGAGGAAATAAATGGCATAAACATGGAGGGAATGAGACTTTCCTGAGTACGAAACCTCTTGATGAATGTCTATGCATCTTTTGCGGGCTCTTGTTTCAACCTCATCGGAGTTCGAAATTCCACCAAGTGCTCTGATGATGGAACGTCCGCCAAATCTGCTGGATCAGAACTTTCTTTGTTGGAGAGATGTGCAACCGAAGACGCTTTGTTAGTCGCCATCTTTTCAGCATGGATCCATGCTCGTCCGAGGATCGTGTCATATCCTGGATCATCCTGATTATGTGAAACTTGGTTTCTGTCCAGGTTGAACTGATGTTCACTTTGAGAGTGATGTAGCCATAAATATTTCCGAGCGATCCTTCAAGGTCTCTGATTGAGATGGGATCACGACTAGCTTCTTGTCGAGTGATGCCTGCGGATCTGAGGGTTTGAAGTGGAATGATGTTGATGGCGGTGTCAGCATCGATCAACATTCTTCCGAATTCATTTCCTCTGAGATGGACTGTGGTAAGTAGTCCCCAGTCGTACATCTCCTTGTCTGTGGATGAAGGTTCAAGGAGTATTTCCGGGAAGGACAGACGTCTGTCACAATGTAATTTGGTTCTGTGAACATGTCCTTCCCTTATGCCTTAGACAGATAGAGCAATTCACAGATATGCAAGATCAACGATTGAACTGCTTCTTTGACTGGTTGTTCAGAGAGTGTAAAGGTTCTGACTGGGAGAGGATTCTTGTGTATTCCTTCAGTCCCCAGTTGAAGCTATTATGGATCAACCTTCTTTTTGAAGATGTGCTTCAAAATATTGCAGTTACTTGTTGGATGATTGATGAACCTATGAAGGCGGCAGTACCTTGGATTCTCCATTTCTTCTTCGGTTAGCTCTCTCCTGATGAACGACAATTTGATTGAACCATATTGAATCCATACTTCTAATAACTCGATCACCTCTTCAATGGGAAAAGGAAAGTATGGTTCTTCCTGGTTATTCTGTTGACGCTGAGACGGTGCTCTTGTGTATCGGGCCTGACTGTCCTTCCTTGGTGTTTTTGTAGGATGGGACGTTGGAGCATTCTTATGTTGTTGTGCTTCGGCGTTCCTCTTGCTTCCTTCAGCAACATTCATGGAAGGTTGGAGATTGTACTGCTTGTTGATCAGGCGCCTAGCACGTCCTCGAGTTTCTCGTGGTTCCTCGACTTTTGCAGTTCTTGTTCTTTCCAGTAAGGCTGGAGAAGTAGTTGTTGATCGCTTGGATGCTTCATGAAGTTCTGAGAAAGTCTGGAATCGCGGATTCTCCAGTAAATCTCTGTAAACCTGGATCATTCTGTTGATGCACAAATCTACAAGTTGCTGCTCAGTGACATTTGGGTCATGACAATCCAAAGCCTGGATTCTGAACCTTTTTACATAGTCGTTCGGATGTTCAGTATTCTTCTGAGCCATTCTTCCTAAGTCAGAGAGAGTAATATGCTCTGGGACGAAGAAGTATTTCATGTAGAAGGCATTAACCGTTTCTCCCCAACTAGCGATGCTCTCAGGTGCAATGTTGTTGTACCATGTGTATGCTCGGCCTGCCAGAGATTTTGAGAATTCTTTCAGACGGACGACATGGTTGTGTTCGTGTTCTCCTAATGCTTCCAGGAATCGAGAAACATGTTCTCGGGCATTCCCTGTTCCATTGTAGAGTGTAAATGTTGGAGAAGTGTAGCCCTTTGGGAGAGGAATTTTTTGTGTAGCAGCGGGATATGGAGGTTGGTGACGATGGACAGATGATGTCTTGCCTTTCCCTCGATCCTCCAGAAAGCATTCTAGATCTTCACGAGTGATGAAACCTGTAGACTCCTTCTATGATGAGTTATCTGTAGCTTTGCGAACTTTATCATCATCCACCACGTGAATTAGAGAGATATAGGGATCAACTTCTTTGGCTTTTCCTTTCTCCGACCCATCCTGAGTTTTCTCTGACATTTTGTCTGTGAGAGTTTTGAGATAATTGCATAACTCCTTCTGAGTGGTAGTCATATTAGTCTGATTTTTAGCGAGAACTTCCTGGACCTTCATGAGATCAGTTATGGTAGGCGGATTTTTTATGATTTCCTCGGGAGACCGGCCGAATAGAGGATGATTTCCGATATTGGTTTGAGGAGGAGTGGTATCACCAGGACCGTTGTTGGAAGCAGGAATAGTTTCTGGAGTACCACCGTTATTGCTAGTGCTGGCGTTGTTTGTGTTAGGATTTGTAACTGAACCTGACCTAAGATCAACCAGTTTGTGAAAATTAAGATTGCAACCGAGAGATTAATCTCCCACTGTGGTCGCCAATCTGTAGATGGGGAAAAACGATTTCATGGTTTTTTAGGAAAGTGAAGAGACGACGGTTCAGACGAGAATCCTCAACCGAGCAAACTGCTTAACCTCAAACAGATGCACTGCATGGGAGTACTTTAAGTTCGAGAGATCAATCTATAGGACTCCGGCCTAAACCAAGTCAATGGCCATTCCAGAGTAAATTTTGTCACAAAGAGGGAGATGGGTTGATCTGTAGGAGGGAAGCTGAGAATTATGTGGGATCAATGATGATCAAGGATTGTGAATGTGTTGAAGGTTTCACCAAGTTTTCTGTGAACTGTTGAGTTCGAATAAGTTCCAGTCGATTGATGGAATTTCTGAGAGTGATTGCTCGAAAAATTGTTGTTTTTCAATCATGGATCCCGAGACTTATTTATATTGTCAGAATAGTAAACACATTGATTCCTGTAAGTGTGACGGTTTCTTGAGCGAAAGAGTGGAGATCGTGGTGAAACCAGTTCCAGGTTGTGTAGATACTTGGTTAACCGTCCACCCACTACTTTACTAACTCCCTCGACCGCTTGCACAATTTACTCACATTTCTCGTCGTGGATGAACACACGTGCCGTAGGCCGCCAAACCAAAACCCTAAATAATGTCCCCCCATGTGACGTGATTGATGCCTCACGAACGTGGAGTCTGCAAGGAAGACGTGTATTTAATTAGTCAGTTTTTGACTGATTATAAAATGAGTCTAAGTTTTGTTGAACCGAGCATGATTGACTAATGCTCGGTGATTCATGGATTGAACATGACGTATAGTTCTTGAATAAATGTTGATAATTGGATCAACATGATGGATATTGACGAATGGGGAAAATTTTGCTCGTATGAGCGAATATTGCTCATATGATGAATATTGATAGTTGAACCAATATTGATGGATTGAGCAAATATTGCTCGTCTGAGCGAATATTGCTCGTTTGATGAATTATTGGTAGTATGACCAAATAAAATATTAATTAAAATATTGGTAGCGGGACCGAATATTATAGAATTAATTAAGATGTTGATTGCTGGATCAACATAAAATTATTAGTATTCAAACTTGCTCAAATCATGATTTGCAGAGCATTCAGTTCGAAACCCTAATTTTGATCAATTGCTGATCAGTTGGTGATTTATTGAAAAATAAATCACTGAGTGAAGGAGGACCGGATACATGGGATAATGAATGACCATGTAGTGCCCAGGTGCTCGTGTGAGCATGCATCAAAGTCTTTTGTTGACCGGTTGGTGAAAGGATGATTAAATGCTGGTTTAATTATTTATTAAAATAGTGCTCGTCTGAGCATTAGGTGATAAAACCTAATTATGGAGAAGTGAGGGACCGACCAAGAGGGCATGAGACCGGCCCTTGGTTGTCTTGGGACCAGCTGATGGTCGTTTGAGCAAATTCCAAGTTGGTTGGAAAGAGTTTGGACCCAATATGAGAGATTGAGCAAATTAGATCAAAATTATAAATATGTGTGGGACCGGCTCCTTGCAAGCCTTAGGTCCGGCCTTGGTCAGTCAAGGAAGCATGACCGTGTCACCATAATGTCTGTGTCTCAGTCCTGAGAGTTTTGGTATTTTCTGGTGTGCGTTTGAGTAATATCTTAGATTTTCAGAAGAGTTTGATCTTTGACTGAAATTCTTGATTTTGCTCGAATGAGCAAGTAGGACTTTGCTTGTTTGATCAATATTTTGAGAATACTAAAATAATAATATTTTAATATTTTTCGTGAATAGCCTAGTCGGTCATATGACCGTTTGACCTTTTGGCCTTTTCATGGTTTGAGCAATATTTGAGAAGATATAAAGAAACCATGATTTTTGCTCAAACGGAGGAGTTTCATGAGATGATGGAAATAATAATTATGAAAACAAGGGATTGCAAGGTGTGGGACCGGCCACGGCTAGGGCATGGCCGGCCGGCTAGGTAGCCCGGTCCCGCGACACCTTTCCCCATTTTTATTATTTTTCCTGAAACCGTGAAAATATGGAGAAACCGTGAGTTTTGCTCAAACAAAGAGAGTTGCTCGAATGAAGGAGTCTTCATGAATTCATGAAAATAATAAAATAATAAAAATAAAGGGAAGAGGCATGGGGGACCGGCCACGGAGGCGTGACCGGCCGACCGGTGGGCCCGGTCCCTAAGCACCTCTTTTATTATTATTTTCTCTCTCCTGTTTTGTGTGGGATTCCTCATTTGTCCATGTTTTCGAATGCTCGTTCGTGCAGTTGGGTGCTCGTTCGTACATCATTGTTGAGTACACTTGCACCATTTTATTGGGGCTTACTCGGTGATAGTCCAGATGCCCGATTGTTGGATATTTATTACTAATTCATGAAATTCAGCGGAGAATGATTCATGAAACGGAGTAATAAAAATGAATTGTGTATCTATTACTAATCCATGAATTCAGCCGGGGAATTCAAGGAACGGAGTAATGAGATAAATTGGTTATCTATTACTAATCCATGGAATCATCCGGGGATAGCCATGGAACGGAGTAATGAGATAAAATAGATTATTTTCTAGGAATTCAGTCGGTGAATATCACGATAGAATTAATCTATTGTAGAATTGAGATATGAGATAGTTGAAGCATCATACTCGTTCTGAAAGGTGTATAGTCAGGGAACAACGTGCAGCATCGACGTCCTGAAGGCGTTTAGCCCTCTAGCAAATAATTATGTCTAGAGAGCCGCCTGAATCTATACACGGTCTCTATACATAATCAGGGAACAACGAGTATCGTCGACGTCCTGAAGGTGTTAAGCCCTCCGACAAACAATTATGTCCAGAGAACTGCCCAATCATTATTCTATGTAGAGGTGGGTCTCTCTATGTAGTCAGGGAACAACATGCAGCGTCGACGTCCTGAAGCCGTTAAGAACTCTGACAAACAATTATGTCCAGAGGACCGCCCAATCATTTTATTCTACATAGAGGGCATGATGAAATGTGCAGCATCGAACGCTCAGACGGGGAGGCCTTTCGAGAAACATATTCATAATAGCTCTGACAGGAACGCTCACTCAATCAGAGTTCGTGAAACAGTTCACGGATCATAAAATATGAATCGTCACATGCATTCCTGAAGCCGGGTGTTGATGGTGGTTTACGGTTCAGGGCTAAAATCGTGAAACCCTGTATTTAATACGCTGTCATCCTGCAAAGGAACAAAATCCATTTGAAAGTGATGAGTGCATAAACCTCTTCACTTACATATGTATTGAGAAATTCAACATATTTACGAAATTTATCCAGAATGGTGCGTGAAGCAACAATCCCAGATATTCTGTAAATTTTAATCTATTGCATTATTCACTAATGCATGACCTGCCTGGTATTTTATTATGCTATGTTCCAAGCCGAACTCTTAATATTGGCATGACATGACGATTAATTTTCACTCGCAGCGGAGTAGCATGAATCTCCCGAAATGTCAGTATTAAGACCTGCATGAAAACACTCACGTAGGCTACACCACTCTCTGATAAAGAGATTAGTGTGTTTACACACTTTTTAATTAAAAGTTAGCGCGATCGAATGCGTTTAAATTCCTTAAGGAAAATCTAGAATCAGTCTTAAAAAGCGATCACGGCCACACGATTCGGCCACACGATTCAACAGGCCTAGCCTACTCCTAGTGAAACTAGGCGATCATCATGATGACCACTAGCGGGCCCACTAACATCCCGACCGATCGGATTACATCTAGCACACCCGCAATGCCTTTGAACGCTAACCCTAACATGGGTGATCGTGTTGTTGAAAGATGAGCTCAAACGAGTTAAGACGGGAAAAAACGGTCTCAAAAAACATCACGACCGCCAAACTTAGCTAGCCTAGTTGGATGGCTTAGATATTCCTTCGAATGATCAAGGAGGTGCTGACGCGTTCACCGGAGACCCGTCTCCATACTGGTTGATCAAACTACGCATAGCAATCCAAAAGCGCGTCAAACCGTTTGCCCAAAGTAGGGCGATCGCGCGCTATTTAAACCCTAAATTAAGTCAGCGGCGTTATGCAACTGCCGTAAATTGATCGTGTCCGTCCATCTTCGCCAGCTTAGTCGAACAGCTTAGATCGGATTCTAGATGGACAACAGCGTGGCACTATGATCACCGGCCACCCCTCTTCCATGAGGAGCGATCGGCCAAGCCACGGCTTGCTCATATGGCCTCCGAACGATCACCCAAAAGAGGCCGGTCGCGTTGTTTGCATAATCCAATGGCAATACGCAACTGCCGCAAATCATCTCGTCCATCCAACTTCGCTAGCCTAGTCGGATGGTTTAGATTTATTTTCAAGAGGCCAACAAGGTAACGCTGTGATCATCGGCCACCCCTCTTCCACAGGGAGCGATAGACAAAGTGGTAGCTCACCCATAGGGTTCCCAAACAATCTCCCAAAGGTGGCCGGCTATGCTACTTTTTTAAGACGTTCAATTCGTGACTAATTTGAACAAGCTCTAAAACAACGATGTTTCCTGTACATCGATTATTTTCAGCTGCTTGTTTAAAAGCGATGCTTTATATACATCGATCATAAGCGATGTTTTATAAATATTGATTTCACAAATAATTTATTATTTGACCTAAAAGCACTATGTGCTGCTTTTAGTGGCGATTCTCACGACTTCACCCATTTACTCGAGACATCAAACATGTCACAAACTGGGGGATGCTCACTGGGGTATTGGTCTGGCGGTTTACAGCGTGCAACGCGCCCATTACGAGAAAGTGTAAGGAGAGGATGGACGGTTAACAGCAACTGGAGTAGTGGGTGAAAGTGTGACCAAGTTTTCCCTCGTAATGGAAACGTGGTGATCACCACTTTTTACACAACCCCACTTCTCCACTACTTAACTGCTTCCACTTCCTACGAGATCAGGGGTGCGCTCACTGATTTGTATAAATAGGATTTCAACCTATTTCAACACAGAAGCGAAAGTGTTATCAACACAAGTATCCAGAAACCATATTATGATACAAGTCATAAAACAGCCACACCTTCATAATTCAACATTCTGATCTCAAACACCTTCTTCGCTTCCCTCCCTAAGATCAACCCTTCTCCTTCACTTTGTGACCGAATTGAATCTGGAACGGCCATTTCTTGGTTTAGGCCAGAGTCTTACAGATTGATCTCTCGAATCTAAAAGTACTCCCATGCAGTGCATTTGTTTAGGGTTTGAATTTGTTTCTCATCAACACACCAAAATTTACCAAAAACAGCAGAATCAATTTTTACCCCAAAACACCGGATCAGAAACATGCAGTATCATGATTTTACGATTTTGACCTTTGTCAAAAATCCACCATCAACACCCCCACCACCTCATCTTCCTCAAAAGGTCTCTCCAGCTACAATTGTTGAGTGGAATCAATACTCCTAAAATACAGATTATCAAAAGAAGAATTAATAGAAGATGAAGCAGTGAAAAGGGAAGAATAATATTGTTGTATCTCCCTTTTAATAATCTCTTGATTAAACACATCAACCTCCAACTTAGTTATACAATTTCTCCTTCTCTTTGCATTAGCAATCTTAATGAAGTATTTAGTGTTCTTGTCACCTTCCCTGTACCCCTTAACTTTAGCTCTCTGAAAAGCCATTCTTACTTTATTTATCTTCACCATTGTTTAGCTTCACCAGTAAGTTATCTCTTTCCTCAACTTGAGCTGCAGGTAAAGCAACATTTTCTTCTGCCAGATTTAAGACCTTAATCTTATTTGTTAGCTCCTCCTCTTCCTTTCTCACATTACCAAAAACTGATCTACTCCAATTCTTAATCAAATACTTCAAATTTTGAAGCTTTCTGAAAATAATATAATCAGGAGTGCCCACAAAAACCATTGTGTTCCACCGCTCTACTGACTTAACAAAATCTGTATGTTTAAGCCTATGGTTTTCAATCTTAAAACTAGAATTACCTCTAACACTAGTAGATAACTCTAGTAATAAAGCATTATGATCAGAAATAGTCCTTACCAGAGCAGTTTGTGTTGCACTACTAAATTTAGCATCAAAAGAAGTGCACACAAGAAATCTGTCAAGTCTGCACAATAAAGGGTCATCCTGCTTGTTGCTCCAAGTATAAGATCCACCATTGAGAGGTAAATCTAACAATTCCTGACCAACAATAAAGTTCTGAGCTCATGCATATTCAAGTGAAAATTTGTGTTTTCACATTTGTGTTTTTTGTGAAAATTTGCCTTTTAACGGGTTTGTCGAGTGAAAATTTGATTTGTCATCCGTTTATTAGTGGTAAACTGAAGTTTTCACTTTTAATTTCTGCGTATAAGTTCCTAGGACGCCCTTTTTTAGGGCGAAAAAGGTTGAAAATTTGTGTTTTCACAATGTATCGATCTTGATTTTTCACCAACCTCGCCTAGTTTGTAAAAACTGAATTATTTCAATGTTTGGCATATTTGGAGTGAAAACTAGAATTTTCATAGGGTGAACACTGAAATTTTCACCAATATCGCGCGAGTGAAAAGAAAATTTTCACTAATTGCGCCACTTTTAATGGTGATAAACTGATAATCAGGGTTGTTTTTAGTTGAAGGACGACATTTTTTATTTTTAGATAAATTAGGGAGTTAATTAGGGAGTAATTTTAGGATGAGGCAAAACGAGAAGAGCTGTGTATCCTCTGTGCCGGAAATCCTTTGTCTCTCTGTCCCTGCCTATCCTACAGCGCCACGTATCCCTTACTCTAACGAATTTTAACTTGCCGTTTTCTCCAGCAGTAAGAAAATAAACAGAGAAAACTCTATTAAATTCGTGGACATAATTCTTAAAAAAAAAAAAACCAAACAAATTGTTCTTGGCACATTTCGTTTATACCTCCGTCATAAACAAAACTTCTTCTTATCAGCGACGATCGAAGAAATGATATTACCTATCTATTAAACCCTTGTTTGCACATATATCAATACAGAATCCCTCCAATAAGTTCTGGAAAAATATTAGAGTTCCGAAAACAGATTAAATATAATTGCAGTTAAAATCATATCCTATATAAAGATGGAAGACTCGTGAAATGAATTCCTCTTTCTCCAAAGAAGAATCAGGAGAACCACTACGAATTCTTTGATTTTCTAGTTTTCCTTGATTAAGAGTTTTTATTTATACTCCCTCCGTCCCACTATTAAGTGACCTATTTGATTTTAGATTTTGTCCCATTAATAAGTGACCTATATCACTAAACAAGAAGATATTTCTAAAGTTATCCTTTTAGTTAATTATATAAAATATAAGAAATATGCATAATTTGATAGGCATGTTTATATTCGTTACGTAGGTGTTTTAAAATGCTTTTCAATGGTATGAAGTTTGTGAACATCCGTGGAGTTGTTTGAGAGATAAATCATTTCTAAATTTCACTAGTTATTATCCATAAGGGTATAATTGTAAAAAAAAAATATGTTTAAAAGTACTCTTTTCCTTGCTTGCCTTAAAAATTGTGCAAACTTAAACTAGGTCACTTAATAGTGGGACGGAGGGAGTATTAAATTAAATTTTGTTGTTTGGAAATTGGAAAAGAAAAGCATCTTAGCTGATTAATCTCCCGGTTGTGCTTCAAAAAAAAAAAAAAAAAAAAAAAAAAACTCCCGGTTGTTGATTTGTGGAAGTAATCAATTTAGCCAATGATAAATTAACTAAGGTATTACCAAAGTCTAAGATCGTGGATAAGGTTTAGGGT
Organism: Papaver atlanticum; assembly: GCA_023531105.1. Lineage (NCBI taxonomy): Eukaryota > Viridiplantae > Streptophyta > Magnoliopsida > Ranunculales > Papaveraceae > Papaver > Papaver atlanticum. Next base: position 30,983,042 of record JAJJMB010007708.1, on the reverse strand, counting down.
TCACTTGCGGTATATATATATATTAGTTTAAACCGTAAATCTGAAGATAGAGAAAAGACGAAGAGGACCTTTTTTTTTTTTTTGATAAGACAAAAAAAAAGACAAAGAGGACATGTCTTGATTTCTTTGCTGTCAATTTTCTTTGTAAGAAATCAATGTTAATTAGTTATTTATGGTATGAATGGCTTAAACTCCGTAAACCGTAAAAATGAAGAGAGAACACGTGGTACCCTATGATAGGAGGGAACAGAGAGATAGGGGATTTTCTGGTAAAGAGGATCCGCATCCAGTGAGATGTAATTTTAGGATGAGCCAAAACTGTTATGAAATTAGAAAATAGAGAAAGGGACACAAAGTAGAGGGAGAGAAGAAGAGATAATTCTTATTAGTTGTGTACAATAGACTGACATTAGAGCCTCTATTTATAGGGCTAGATACAAGGGCATCCCAGTAATAAACGAGATTTTTCCTAGATATTCTTAACATAATTACACGTTTATAACACTCCCCCTGATGACATTGTGTCTAAGCTAATTGCCTCGTTAAAACCTTGTCAGGAAATTCCTAAAGGACAAAACCTGATCGAAGGGAAAAGAGTACAATTGAGAAAAACTTAGAAAATATTTGGTCACGCAAATGTTGCCTCGTTAAAACCTTGACAAGGAAAACCCAATGGGAAAAACCTTGAAGAAGGAAAAAGAGTACAGCGTGATAGTCCAGTAAAATACCTTCTAATTTGATACTTCCCCTGATAAGTACTTCAGTTAAATCTTGGCTTGCAAATCTTCGAGTCGAGGAAATTTTGATAGACGGATTTCTTGAATGCTGGAGATAGCAATGCTTTCGTGAGAAATTTCCCAGCTGATGAAGTCTTCTTTTGTGTTAGTCTTCTAATGGTAGTGTTTTCGAGTCTTCACGCTTCTTCAAACACATTGAGGACTTGCTTGGATTACTAGCTTCTCGAAGATGATTTGTACAAGTAGTTGATGTAATTTCTTCAAAAAAGTGCCAATACGCAGTTACAGTACCATAGGTGTACAAATTTTGTAGTCAAACTGTGGATTAGAATGATATCCAAATTCATAGGAGATGGTTATGTTGATGTGGTCTAACAAAATGACCTACTTAATGGTGGGAATCCACCAAATTACCAAAATCCATACAACTCCCCCTTGGATGACCGCCATGTTGAATTAATTTGTCTCACTAAAACCTTGCCAGTAAAACCCGATGGTAAAAAATTTGGACGAAGGAAAAAGAGCACAAATATCAACATTTTTGAAAGAAAATCAAACGTCAACGAGATGTTGCCTCGTTAAAACCTTGTCAGGAAAACCACATGGGATAAAACCTGAAACGAAGGGAAAAGAGTACAACTTTTGACGTAAATATGGATGCTAACCCAACTATATGAGTTTTACAAAAGAAAAGCATCAAAATAATAACTCTAGTCTATTTCAATGACGAGTTTAAGCTAGCATAATTCTAACTGCAGATTTAAGAAAATAAAAATAAAATAGAACTTATGCTGCTAAAGCGTGGATTTTAGTGTTTTTATAGACTCTTCAAGAGATCTATGAAGCCGACATAATCAACTAATTAATCCGTATATTTGGTCTTTCACCAAAAAATTTAAAACACATAAAGGATTGTTAATCCTGACATAATCGAGTCAGATAGCTGCCTGAATATAAATTTAATCCACTTAGGATTAAAAATTCGATATTGTTCTCCGACCACATATCTTGTGTGAATGCAATAAGAGTCATTCAAGACTACCACGTCAAATGCATCATTTAGGAAAAACAGAATATTATTTAACCAATCCTAGGGTCTGAGCAAAAATAAAACCCTTCAATCATTTATTCAACGATTATTTTTCTCATATAACGCATTATAATGACTACACCACCCTATAATAAATAGGCTCGGCAATTTTATGGTGTCAAGTCTTGGATCCGAAATTGTGTTAATCGAGAAATTAATCCAATCTAATCTGTGATTTGGATTGTATGCCAACCAATCACATATGTCGATTCCTTTGCAGAGGGGTTCAAAACCACCATCATTTGTTTCAGTAGCTACTTTAAATGAATATTCGACAATAATTTTTGTTTACCACGATCCCACACAATTCTCAAGTATATGCATATTTTGAAAAAATCAAAATTTACTGGTAGCAGCGCCCATGGGCATGATAATCTCCTACTATTCAAATGAGGAGATATGAATTTTGAGAATGTGAATCGTATTATGATAGACTCTATTGGAGCTATCTGTAGCCTATATAAAATGCTACTTGCTTGCTAGATGTGATTGAGTTTGCCTTTTCAAGCGGCAGAAGCTTGTATAAAAGCTAGATGAGATATTTTCACGCCTAGTAGACAGCCTTTTTCGATTTGATCAAAATGGGAGAGAAACGTATGGTAATGTATAGTCTCCCCCTGATTATGGCGAAAATATAATCATCTCATATGCGAAATAAGTTCGCAGAGTATTATCCGATTAAATCGAGGACATATACTCATAATAATTTTTGGGTTTTAACAACACCAGTTGGACTATAGATAATGACTTCAAAAACCATAAAAAAAATTGTCCCAAAAAAATATATTAAATTGTTATCTACTTGACATACAAATTTAATGTTAACCATGGATTTTATTTGCTACAACCAAAAACACATAAAATATGCAAACAATCTCCAATAACTTCGTCACTTGCAGGACCGACGAGATAATTATTCACTTAAAATAAATTTTGGACACTTTCTTTATCAAAAGATCAATAGTAACTACAAGGACTAATTATATTGGCTAACAAGCCGGGTGTGCACCCTTTGATCTTTAGTGTCCAATTCCAACTACAAGTGGAACTATTTCAAATTTTGGAGAATAATATAATGAAGAAAACCAAAAATTGGTGTTTGTCGTAATAACCAATCTCATCCTTCTAGGATCCATCTGAAATCTAATTTCAATCGGTTTAAATGATTCTTTTGAGAAAAATAAAGAAATCATTATGGTATTCTTTGTAGAGAAAAATCTACTTTTGGTTGATAAAGATTTCTTTGAAGGAATAGAAATCAATAACCAAAATTGGCTAAAATACTTAGAATGCCAATTTTTTGCATCTCATTATAGAGAATCTATGGAAAAAATTAATACCGATTGGTAAAACGATATACCCAAATCATATCGACGACCGAAAAAAGAAGAAGATGTCGTTTGCTATGGAAATCCATAGTGGTAAAAATGGTTTCTTGTTAAAAAGAATAGAAACCATAGGAATAAATCACATGATCCTTGTCTAAGGGACAAAGATACCAAATAGAATTGGTCGTAGGTTTTTCAACCATGCACGTGATTAGTTATCCTAAAAATAATTAGATTACGACACCACCAGTTTTCGGTGATTACAATTTCAGTTAAGAAATAGAAATTATAAACCATAATTGCGATGAGTTTTTGTTTTTTCTTTCTCTGTGAAGAGTAATAAGAGAACAAAGGAGAATCAAATTTAAAAATTGACCGCCGATACGTAATAGAACTTAATACGTACAAAATACAAAGCACAAAGATGGAAAACCTAAAATAAAATATTAATAATTAAAATACAGTTTAGATTTTACTGTATAATGGTGGACGGCCATCACTCTCTATCATTAGTTGCTTGGACAGTTGATCGATGATGCTAATCCAACCAAAGAATCAACTCATGTAAACAAATAAACAAAAAAAATCAGTTGTCCAACACAAAAATCTGTAAATGTGAAATAAAATTATAAAAATAAGACTTAAAGTTTGCGATTGCCGCAATTGGAGCAGTTGTGCATCCCTGAAGAAAAACTTCATATCCAATCACACGATCTGGCTATATACTTTTCAACTTCCGTTTCGAGACGATCGGGAGAAAAATCTATTGCTCAGTAGTTAAAATCACGTGCTGATGACGTGTTGTGAAACTAGAAAATAGAGAAAGAGACACAAAGTAGAGGGAGAGAAGAAGAGAGAATTCTTATTAGTTGTGTACAATAGACTGACATTAGAGCCTCTATTTATAAGGCTAGACACAAGGGCATCCCAGTAATAAACGAGATTTGTCCTAGATATTCTTAACATAATTACACGTTTATAACAAAAACGAGTTATTTTACCTAGCATTTTTAGGGGCCACTCAAAAGGAATTAGGGGCCACCTTTTTATTCCCATCAATTGAAGGGGGTTAAGGGGTGTCTTAAAAATAGAAAATTGTCTATATTGTCCTTCACCTTTATACTAATTCTAAACCTATATCCTTTATTTTCATAATCACATCATTCCTCTTCTTCTTCTCTTTTCTACCCATTGAAGAAAAAAAATCATCATTTTAATTTTGATTGAAAACAAAGATCGTCGATCAAACAAATGTTATGATTGATTGTTTAAAATTAAAATCCAAAATTCATTAACCTTAAAGTTGAAACTTATAACATAAAAAAAAGGAGTTCAACAAACAAAACGAATAGATGATAGTAGTTGTGATTCAAAATTAGGATTTGATTACTTGAAATCAAAATTTTGATCCGAAAATTTTCTTGGATTTACAGTAGCAGAAACATAATCGATAGATAACAATCTATTTTACCTACCGATTGTGGTTGATGTTCTTGGATTTACACTAGCAGAAACATAATCGGTAGATAATAATCTACTTTACCTACCGATTATGGTTGATGTTCTTCGTTTCTTAAGAACATCAACCATAATCGGTAGGTAAATTGATTGTTATCTAACGATTATTCTTGATTCAAAAAATTCAATTTCTCTGTACTAAAAGTTACGCACAATCGGTAAATAATGAACACCATTAACTACCGATTGTGAAAGTAGAAAATTTCGAAATTCTATTAAGTTTTGAAAATTTGAATTTGAGGCCATGAACACAATAGGTAGATAATAAGCATCACTTATTAACACAGTTTACTACCGATTATGGTAGTACTAAAATTCGAAATTGAGTATATTCGGAGGTTAAAGTAACACACTTTACTACCGATTATGGTAGTACCAAAGTTTGAAAATTTTAGGATTTTGGCAAAATCACATTTTGGGGCCAATATACATTCGGAAGTTAAATTTACTACCGATTATGGTAGTGCTAATATTCGAAAATTGAGTATATTCGGAGGTTAAAGTAACACACTTTAATACCGATTATGGTAGTACCAAAGTTCGAAAATTTTATGATTTTGGCAAAATCTCATTTTGGGGCCAATATACATTCGGAAGTTAAATTTACTACCGATTATGGTAGTGCTAAAATTCGAAAATTGAGTATATTCGGAGGTTAAAGTAACACACTTTACTACTGATTATGGTAGTACCAAAGTTCGAAAATTTTAGGATTTTGGCAAAATCTCATTTTGGCCAATATACATTCGGAAGTTAAATTTACTACCGATTATGGTAGTGTTAAAATTCGAAAATTGAGTATATTCGGAGGCTAAAGTAACACAATTTACTACCGATTGTAGTTAAACTATCGATTGTAGTATTAACTACCGATTGTGGAAGGGCAATTTTGCCATTACGAAATACGCGAGATAAGGGGTAGCTTCAATTTACGTTTGGGTGATCCTATTTTGTCTTATTGTTGGCCCCTAAAAATGCTAGGTTATTTTAGGGAATAAGGTTTATTAAGTTTGTTTGCAACCATTTTCTTTTCTCTTAAAAAATTATTATTTTTATTTAGATAAAAGGTTAATATTATAATAATGTCATATTATAAATAATTATGAGTTCCACATATGTGATAATTTAATCGTGGGCTTTTGAATATAAAAAATAAAAATTAGGCTACAAATAATTTTTCCCGTTTAAAAAAGTTTTTGGGGCTTCGCCTTCGAGGCTTCGAAATTACATGAACATTCAAGTTGAGGTTTCAAAAAATATATAACTAGGAGGGGAGATGGCATTCCACGGTTCCACCACCCTTCAATGTTATTGTGCCTAGCAAATTAACAAAGTATGAGCTAAAATTTACAATTTTAGGATACACTGAAATTGTAATTTTTCAGAGCGAAAGGCTGACTGGCTGAGTCTTTAATTCTTCGAACCATAGAAGGAATACTCCATGGAATATCTCTGACATCTCCTGATATAGCCTTGGTCAGATTTGTGGCATCACCTTCTATTCTCACTTTAGGCAAGCTCAGTCTTTTAGCAAACTCCACATCCACCAGGACTGCTTTGTTTCTGCCATCTAATATCAAACAGAGAAGTACCACAGCCCTGGAAAGTACCTAGATGATCTTGGGCAATAACTCCAACAGCTCCTTTATTTGGAACAAATGCAGCATCCAGATTAATTTCATATAATGAATATGCAGAGGTTCCCAATGTTGTGAGCGAGAATCTGAATGGTGAACACTTCCACAACCACTATCCTCTGGAACACAATTCTTGTAATCCATATTAGCCAATTTGAAAACTCTACCTGGTGAGAAAGAAACACCCGAGAATACCATATCATTTCTCATTTTCCGCAGGTTCCATAAGATGCAGAGGCCCATTTTAAACTTATGATTTTTATTCAGTAACATGACATGGGTTTTAACATATTAGCTTTTGAAAGTTTCAAAACCTAAGGCCACCTAATGTTTTAATGCTGGATCAAAGTATAAAAACAGTGCTACTCGGACTGAAGATTATAAATTTCAGTAAGCATTGATAATAGCACCATGAACGAAACAACTACCATTCTAATCATGTGATACATGTTATAAAAGACGAGTATAAATCACATCCTAATCATGAACCAGAATGATTTCACTTCTCTAACAATCCCAACGACGTAATAAACAAAGTTCAAAGGGGGAAAGAAAGAAACAAAAGGCACACTAACTTCTTCAAAGATGGAGCTTTGATGCAAAGCTACATCTAGTAAGGCATCGTAGAATGCATCTTGAACTTCTTCATACATGCACCTCTGAAAATACGAAGCACATAGATATATCAGTATAAATGACAACCAGTTAACAAAATACAGCTACAGAATCTCTTGTCCAAACAAGCAGATAAGATAATTGTTATAGGGAAAGCTAATATAAATAAGAGGAAAGCTGATTTAAGTCAAAGTAAGTAGATTTATCGTCAATATGGGTGGAATAATAAGATTTTAAAAAGTCAACCTTCAATAGATTTCAAGAAGTTTGCAGTTACAGTGAAGTAATTTAGTTTTTTGAATGTTATTATGAAGAACAACTTGATTGCATCTCCTGAATATCACCACGAGTCGGCTCAATCAATCACTTTTCTAAGCCCAGTATTCATGTTTAGATAGTATCCAATCACTGGCTACATTTTCACCAGTTCGCGCAACAATGGAAAATTGAACACCATCTTTTAAAACGAAATTAATGACCCATTAGGTTTGTAATGAAAAGACTAACAATCATTTTTGAAAACGGAATTAAGGACCCATTAGGCTTGTAATGAAAAGACTAACAACCTAAATATAACCCAATGAAGAAAACTAATATTAAATCGGATATGTAGGAGAAGCTTTTAATCTATCCCAGTTGATTATCAACCAAATTAATCAAAAGATTAGCTCTTCTAACCTTAACGTCAGCTCTTAGAACTCAGTATGGAGAAAATGAACTGATTAGCATGAAATTCAACTGCCTACTTATACCAATCAAATCAATCTTTGTATCTTCTTATACAAAGAAATCGTTCAAATTGAATTGCAAGGATAACCAAAACAAGGTACAATCGATATATGAGAAGCAAGGTGCTTTGCCTGCTTTGAAATACCGAATACAATAGATAATTTCTGGAGGTTTGAAGAACAACATAGGGAAATGAAGAACCAGCGATATATAAGTAGTGGTCTCGTTGTTAATGATGGTGGTGAAAAACATGAAGGAAATAGTGACTAACTATTATCTTGTTTCCGCCCCGATTGACAATAAATCAACTCTCTTACCAAAAGTCGGATTTCCCCCTAAACGTTTTAGCTTTCCTAATAACAAAAATCACAGATAATACACGAAAACATTATAAAGAGCCAAACTAACCAGAACTATGGCACCAAGCTGTAGAAGGCGGACACTGAGGGAAACAAGGATTGATTTCCTTCTCGCATCCAACAACCTCAGCAGGTGGAAGCCCAGCTTCTCGAGCTACAACTCCACGACGACGAGCTGCAAATACCACAAAATAAGTATGGAGCATAACAATAGGATGAGAAAAAATAGAGGCACAAATATATTTGGATACAGCGGCAGCCAAAAAGACTTTCGATACACTGCTCCAAAAGAGGATCGTCCTCTGCCAATGTGTGACAGAAACAAGTGATAATTCTGGAGAATAGGTTTATGAATAAGGATGAACAGCTATAACTCTGCATAGCTCTGCTGCAGTGGGTTTTCTGTAAGACACTTCAGTATTTATGCATTGAGAAGAGTGGCAGAACTGAAGTACTCACCTATGAAAGCTTTGAAATCCACAAACCTAACCGGTCTTCTTTGTTTCTGATGACTTGCAGCATCGGCTTCAATGAGATCAGTAGTTGATTCAACCACCTCAGCTCCAGCAGTTCTTGTGCAATAACTGTTCCTTGTAACCTGTTGGCAACACTTGTAACCCCACTGATTTTTCCACCAAGAACCCCAAACGGTTGTATGGTTTCCAGTGTATATGTCTTCTTTATACTTACTTCCCCCTCGGAATGGCCATCTCCTGCAAATGTTATCACAAAATGTTTATGTCAAATATTTGGAAGCCGTTCCAATTTGCTGTTACATATGCAAAAAGATGGACACTAGTTCACATAGAATCATTATGAAGATGTCATTGTGATGAGTGACAAGGTCATCTATAATACAAAGAAGCGGGATGAGCGATAATGTGCCTATGTTCACTCATACTATCTAAACAGGTATTGATCATGATGATTCGACTGGTGAATACATTCACGATCTGTTTTCCTATCGATGATTGAATGAATGGCTCATCACATTTACCAATCATATATAAAATCTCAACTTAGAGCAAAATATAGTCCATATCACTATACGTAAAAAATAACTTTTCATTAGCATCGGTGTCCGCTATTTAAGTGCTTACGCAGATCCAATATTTCTAACAAGTAACAACTCACCGCTTTGTCATTCTTTACGAGCACAATGGAAGGACCATGAGCCTGAGGGGGCTCAGAAACAAGTTCCATTGTAGGCAAATATACTATCCCTCTTCTTTTGAGGGACTTCAGAATGCTCATGTTCACATCATGATCTCCACTAAAGTGCAAAATTTCTGTAAGTTCAAAGGGTTGATTTGCATAAATAAAAGCAAAATATAGTACTAATTAATCCATGGTAATACAGAATTAATTAAGAAAGATATACCTATCATACTCTTCTTCCCTATTCCATGGTATATGTGGATTACGTGGTGGCAAATTTATATCCAATTGTTTTAGCTCAGATTTCATAATCTTAAGCTCACGCATATTTTTGCTCTCATAAGATGAGGTTTTCATAGAAGAATTCAATGAAACACCTTCTGCTTCTTCTTCTCCAAACTCAAAACCTAAATTCGGACAGGAAATACTATACTTAGAAATGCATCAATGTGAATATATAACTGTAAACACCTAAGAAAATGGCATAGCTGAAGTTCTCACCTAAGAAAGCTTCGTCATTCTCAAACCTATCAGCCTTGGCTTCCATGAGATCAGTAGTTGATTCAACTGCCTCAACTCCAGCAGTTCTTGTGCAACAACTGTTCCTCATAAGCTGCTGGCAGCACTTGTAACCCCACCGATGATCTTTCCACCAAGAACCCCAAACGGTTGTATGGTTTCCAATGTATATGTCTTCTTTATACTTCCCCCTCGGAATGGCCATCTCCTGCAAATATTGTAACAAAATGTCTATGTGAAATATTTGGAAGCCATTACAATTTGATGTTACAGATGCAAAAATACGGACAATATCAATATTAATAATATGAAGATATAATTATTATGCGTAACAAGGTCATCTACAATACAAAAAATCAGGATGAGCAATGACGTGCCTATGTTTACTCATACTATCTAACCAGGTAATGACCATGATTCGACTGGAATAATCTGTTCTCCCTATTGATGGTTGCATGAGTGGCTCATCTCAGAACAAAATAGAGTCAGTATCAATGGGTCATCTCAGAAAATCCATATCTATTTCTTTTAGCTTAAGCGATCACGCAACACGAGATGAATTTTCCATAGCGGAATTCAATCAAACACCTTTTTCTTCTTCAAACTCAAAACCTAAATTCAGACAAGAAATTCTGTAATTTTGAATTGCGTCATCAATGTGTAGATAATAAAGCAGCAAACACCACAGCAGAACTAAAGCTAATCGGATCACAAGCCCTAAATGAAAAATCTCTATCTGAATTAGAAACGAAAAAGCCCTAAAAATCAAAGGAAGAAGGCCAGACCCTAATTTTGATGACTGAAATCAAATTAGTCATTGAAGATTAAATCAGAAGAAAACCTAATAATCCCATACCTGTTGGTTTGTGGTTGCGACGCTAGTTTCAAGCAGGTATGTATTTCCAAAGGTTTCTTGCGCGCGAGAGAGAGTCATGGGCGGGAAAGTGTTTAATGCGAGGGCAAGGTTGAGCGCGGTGTTATAAAGTCTCAAGGAGTCGAGGTTTTTTTTTTTTTTTCGAACACGAAGGTTATATTAAAAAAGAACCAACCACCAGAAGGTAGATGGGAAGAAACAAGCCATTTAGGCCAATACAAAGTCAGGCCAAAAGGCCATTACAAGGCCACAAAGACCAGTACAGATCCACAAAAACCATTACTTATCCAGTACATAATCAAACAAAGGATTAAGTATTCATTAGAAGTTCCCAGTTGCTCCAGATCAGACCCAGGTTGATAAACTTGAAGGTATCTGCATCACACGACCAAAGAACCACTAGGTGCTTGATATGGTTTATTACTTCTGTCACAGTTTTCCTCCTAGTTCCGAAAACTCTATCATTCCTCTCCGTCCAAATTATCCAGCAGATTGCGTAATGTATGATCTTCCACACTTCTCTTCCTCTTCCGCTCAAAACATTATCCCTCCACGCATCAAACAGTTGTAGCAGAGTACATGGAAGAGGCCAAACAATCTTAAACGCCTTAATGAAGTAATCCCATACCTCAAAAGAAAATGAACAATGTATGAACATATGATCTGTGGTTTCCCTCTCAGCATTGCAGAGCACACAACGATCCGATTCAATATCTACTCCTCTATAGCTCAGCACATCTCTCGTTGGCAAAGATTTATGAAAACTCGCCCACAGGATAAAGCTCACTTTATGTGGAATAAAAGAATTCCAGAGATGAACCTCAAAGTTACAAACATCGTTATCTCCTGCCAGCATTTCATAACAGTTGTGAACACTGAAATTATCCATAATCTTCAGTTCATCATCTTCTTCCACCAGTGTCGGTAAAACTGCTAAGTCCCTTCTCAGTAAATCCCATTCTAGTTGTTCGTTAGCGTTCAACTGTTTTTTAAAAGTGCAATTCCAACCAGAGGATCCCAGCACTTCAGCTATAGTCGCGTCCTTGTATTTAACAGCTTCAAATATCACAAGAAACAAATCCTTGAGACAACCTCTATCCAGCCACTTATCTTTCCAAAAACGAATACCCCTTCCATTCCTGACAGTACACTTAACAGACCCTTGCACAACTGGAACCATGTTCACAACATTCTTCCATAAACTTCTACATTGAGGATTATCATCAACATCAGGCATAAGCACAGCGCCATCTTTCTTAAATTTCTGATAAACAATCTTCCTCCATAAGTTGTTTTTGTTGTTTGAATACCTCCATATCCATTTGATTAGCAATGCTTGATTGGTTTTTCTGAGGCTTCTAATACCCAATCTACCACTTCTCTTTGTCTTGCAAATCTTTGGCCATCCTACCCATACCATCTTCTTCCTGCCCTCCTCAGCCCCTCATAAGAAGTCCCTCATTAATCTGATCATCCTCTTCTCAATGCTGACAGGAAAATGAAATAAGGATAGATAATAAATGGGCAAACTGGCCAAACAACTCTTTATAAGAACTATTCTCCCAGCTTTATTGAGTCTTCTTTTCTTCCATGAAGCTAATTTCTGTTGCATTCTTAGAATAACATGCTCCCAAACAGATGTACTCCTCCAATGAGCTCCGATTGGCATCCCAAGATAAGTAAAAGGCAACTTTTCTGATTTACAACCTAACTCTTTTGCTAAAACATCAATAACCTCCTCAGCACCTACACTAATCATAGTGCTTTTCTCCATATTCAACTTCAAGCCTGTTAGGGTTTCAAAACAGCTAATATAATGAAAAGTCTTCTAACTTCATCAGTACTAGCATCAATAAAAATAAGAGTATCATCTGCAAATTGCAAATGAGAAATTATAGTCCCTTGCTCCACCACTTGAAAACCAGAAAGTTGACCCCTAGCTACTGCATCATTAATCAATTTAGAGAGAACTTCCACCACCAATAAAAAAAGATAAGGTGATAAAGAATCACCTTGTCTTAAGCCTTTGCTAGGATTAAATTTCTCAGTAGAACTTCCATTCACCATAATTGAAATGTGAGAAGTGGAAACACACCATCTAATCCAAGAAATCCACTTTGTTCCAAAATCATGAAGCTGCAGAATAGTAAATAGAGATTGCCAATTGACATTGTCAAAGGCTTTCTCCATATCAATCTTACATAAGATACCAGGTTTCTTAGATTTCAGTCTACTGTCAACACACTCATTAGCTATTAGAACTCCATCTAAGATTTGCTTATTATGAATAAAAGCTCCCTGAAAATCTGATATCAACTCAGGCATAACTTTCTTCAACCTCTCAGCTAGAAGCTTAGAAAGAATTTTATATACACTCCCAATTAGGCTCAAAGGTCTGAAATCCTTAGGAGTGCAAGAATCTTCCTTCTTAGGGATAAGAGTTAAGAAAGAACAATTAAATCTCCAATCTATAGAGCCATACCTGTGAAAATCCTTAATAAGGTTCATGAGATCTACCTTAATTGTGCTCCAACAAGTTTTGAAAAAATTTGCAGTGAAACCATCTGGCCCAGGGGCCTTATTCTTACCCATTTTCTTCACTACTTCCCAAACTTCATCCTCTGAAAACTCTCTTTCAAGCCAACCTTTATCTTCCTCTTTCACTTTTGGAAAAAATAAATTCTCCATCAGTGAGTTTACTTCATCTTGTTGAGTGAAAAGATTAACATAAAAAGATCTGATTTCTTCTCTTATGATATTTTTCTCAAAACAGTCCTCTCCACCAATCTGCAATTTAACAATTGTGTTCTTTTTCCTTCTAGCACTAGCAATGCTATGAAAATATCTTGTGTTGTCATCACCCCACCTGAAATTATTTAGCTTAGCTCTCAACTGCCATTTTCTAGCCTCTAAAGTCTCAATGTTTTTCAACTTCAGTTTGCATTGTAATCTCTCCTCCAACTGGTTGTGAAGAAGTGCACCAGTCTCCTCCTGAATATTCAACTCATGAATTCTGTCAGTAAGTGCAGTCTTCTCCCTTCCAATAGCCCCAAACTCCTGAATTCTCCAAGGTTTATTTAAATGTTTCAAGTTTTGTAGCATTAAGAAAAATTTATAGCTAGCACTCCCTTGAAAAGACATAACTTCCCACCAATTCTGCACCTTCCTTGCAAAGTCTTTATGCTCAATCCACACTCTGTCCACCTTAAAGTAAGGTTTAGAAGGCATAATGGGTTCAGTAATTACAAGAATTGGATTATGGTCTGAGATAGTTCTTGTTAAAACAATTTGAAGAGCATTTGGATACGCCTCCTCGAAATCATGATCAAACAAAAACCTATCTAATCTGCACAAAAAATGAGTAGAATAATTATTAGACCAAGTGAATGAGCCTCCTATTAAAGGTTGATCAATCAAAGCATGTTGCATAATGAAATTGTTCAGAAAAACCATGTTTCTGCTATCTCCTTCCCCTCTGTTTCTCTCCTCATTACTTCTCACTGCATTCATGTCACCAGCAATGCATATAGGACCACTCCACCATTGTCTAACTTCGTTCATATCTTCCCAAAAATCAGCCCGAAAGTTGTACTCACAAGGACTATACAAATTTGTTACTTCCCACTGGAAACCATTGCTTCTGTTAGACAAAACAGTAGTAATGTTATTGAAACCAATTCTTTCCTGCAGTTTTTCCAGTCTACTACTATCCCAGATTGATAACATTCCTCCACTATAACCAACTTATGGGATATAACTCCATCCAAAGTTATCATCATACCATAACTATCTGACAAACCATTCAGACATAAACTGAATTTTTGTCTCCTGAATTAAACACACTCCACATCTTTGAGCAGCAACCAAATTCTTGACTGCTATTTGTTTGTCAAACTCATTCATACCCCTTATGTTCCAACATAGAATTTTAAAATCCATTAATGATTACTTCCTCCCTTGCTGCTCTTATATCCACCACACTGTTATCTTCATGCTCCCCATTTTCTAAATTTTCTTCTTCCCGATTTACTAAGTTAATTATTTCGTCATTAAACTCAGTATCATCACCATCTTCCATATTGTCTTCCTTTTGAAAACGCTGCCTGTAACCTATGACTAGTTTAGCCATACTCCTTTACAGTGTTTATTTTTGGATTTCATCAATACTTCCATAACTACACGCCACCTGAACTAGGGATTGTACTGTTTTATCTATCAGTCCATCATCCGTCGTCTCCTGCAATTATTGTACATCCTCCAAGTTCTTTACTACAACGTCTTCCATCTCTTTTCTACTTGATTCAGCTGAAGAAAAGCTATTCTCTGAATCCTCCTCCTGCTGAATTGGTGTGGACCTTGTTCCAGAGCTTGTTGAGGAATTCGAAGTAGTTAAAGGTTGTGAAGATGATTTTGCTGAACTAGAAGAAACATTCATTCCTTTCTTAGGTATGAAAACCCATCTACCATTCTCTTCTTCAATGGTTCTTTGCACCGAACTTTCTGAGCCATTAAGATCTTCACAGGATCTAGATTGGTTGTTTGTATGGTCTTGATCTCCTTCCCCAAGACTTGATCAGCACGTTTAGGGTTTGAAACATTCATTTTATAATTCCGCGTATATTCCTTAACTCTTGCCTCAAAATCTTCGACTTTCTCAGAATAATCGTGATTTGATAACAGCTTCTTTGGAGAATATTGAAAATCCCATTGCACAGTCAACGCTACCTTTTCTCCATCTACCATCGTCACCAGAACTTCAGGAATGTGATCAAAATCACCACCAACAGAAATTCTAATAAAGAAATTCTAGAATCCAGAGAAATTGATAAAGTCTCATGTGAGATGCTTAATAAGCCTCCTAAGGAATTCCCTATGGACTTGAAGTTATCCATGCTCCATAGTCTTAGTGGTAAACCTATGATTTTGAACCATTTCTCAGTTGGGATTGGATCAATAGGTAATAAGGAGACTTCATTGATAGGTCTTCTTTTTGCTTTATCTCTCTTTTCTTCTTGAGAGACATCCAAAAAAAGACTCTCATGTCCCTTTGTAAATCTTAATAATAATACCATCTTCTTCCCAAATCACTGGCCTCCATATCCTGTTCCATTCTTGATCATTTAACTGAACTGAAGTTGTAAGGACATTAACTTCATCAATCTTTAAGTAACGTTTCCAACCAAACCTGGCCTTAATCATCTTCGCTATGTTCCCCCATCCAATGTTTTTGGAGATCTTGACAACCCCCTTCTTGACAGTTTGAGATATCAATTCAGGATAATCATCAGTTGATCTGAGACTCCCGACTGAACCCCTTGTATTTTGTTTGGGAATGAAATAATCAAGTGCTAGTGCCAATGTAGACCAACACTGCTTTTCTTCACCCTCAGGAAAACACAAATTAAAAGATCTTCCTTCACTCCCTCTTTTGTACCTTGAAACCCTAAGAAAGTTTCCTTCAGTGTTAGTCTGGATCTGAACCAAATAAACATCTTCTCCCATTCTTTCCCTCCATGTATTCTCTTCTGATCTCCCTTCAATTATTTCATCTATAATATCCTTCAACCACGGTATCATCTGTGGATGAAAAGCTAACCATGCTCGGTACCCTCTTCTACCTCTTTCTGTTATCTTCACAGTCTTCGTATTTCCAAAGTACTCCACCTCCACGGAAAAAGATTTCCTTTCAAGCTGAAAAAGTCTTCTCTCTGGTTCCATTAGATGATGAACAGGATCCTTTCCCTCGCCTTCCTGTACCCTTCTTCTCATTCTTACTGTTCTTGCCTTCGATCTTGCAGTAATCATGAAACTAAAACATATAAAAAATGAAAAAGCGATTAAAAACAAGCTCTACTAACCAATAAATCTAGGCCTCAAGGGGAAGGATCATAGATCAGTCCTTGAACGGCGTGTAAGTTCAGTTAGCACACTGTCAATCTGAATCAATCAGAGATTGAAACGATTGAGAGGCTGAGCTTATGAGATGAAAAAATCGCCATGAGAGAGAAGATCCAAAAAAATCCTGTCGATCGACCTCGCACCTGGTGCAAATGTTCCAGTTCTTATTCAAGATTGATAGAGTAAAGTATCCTTACTCTGTCATTCATACCCAATGATATCTTTTTAAGGTCTAGTCTAGTGTTTGGCCAGTC
>JAJJMB010007708.1:30955789-30966316 GCA_023531105.1 Papaver atlanticum | reverse complement strand
ATACCCAATGATATCTTTTTAAGGTCTAGTCTAGTGTTTGGCCAGTCTTTATTACTTTAAGTCAATCCAATCCCGGAAGGTGGTTCAGTTGACATTTTCACGCATTCAACTACAGTCATGAGTTGCTATATTGCCAGACTGCTAAGCCATATTTGGCATAATTTTTTTTGGCATTTTTCGTTTTAGGCACAGTAGAGGAGGAGTTACTAAAGCGAAACGCGATTATCAAATCTGTTTCAAGGGAAATGTTGAATGGATTTTATGATAACGTTCGTGTAAAAGGGTTTGAAAACATGAAACATTGTTTAAGAAAGCGTCCCACTATAAGACGTTATTTAAGAAACCGTCCAACTATGAGACTTGTTTGAAAATAGCGTCCACATTCCCACGTTTTTTATAATTGCGTTCAAGCAGACACACAGTTATTAAACGCGTCTTGCTATATATATGAGAATTGCCAAATTAAGTTGTCATATTTAGCAACCTCATTCCCAAAGATGGCGACTTTGGCAACCGAGACTGCGCCTTGTTTATTTGGCCAAATATGACTTATAGCAACAACACTTTGCTGTGAGAACATACTACTTTCTCCGTCCCAAATTAATTGAGCTATTTGGTTTTAAATTTTGTCCCATAAATAATTGAGCTATTTCACTAATCAAATGATATCTCTAAAACTACCATTTTAATGGATTATTGTTACTATAAGAAATATGTATAATTTGATAGTCATGTTTATATTCGTTACGTAGATGTTTTAAAATGTTTTTCAACGGTATAAAGTTTACGAAAAACCGTGGTATAGTTTAAGAGATAGATTCATTTCTAAGTTTTACTAGTTATTATCTATAAGAGTATAATTGTAAAAAATACTTAAATATACTCACCTTTCTTCCTTGCTTTAAGAATTGCGCAAACTACGATTAGCTAAATTAATTTGGAACAGAGGGAGTACTATACTAGTTTTGTTCAAAAGACTAACAGGAAATGAAAACAGTATTTTAAGTCAATTTAATCCTCAAAGGCGGTTCAGTTGATATTTTCACGTACTACTAGACTAGATCTGTTCAAAAGACTAATAGGAAGCCAAAACAGTATCATGTATTCATGTTATATTTTGTTCTGTTTAAAAACACTTTATACTGTTTGGGGAATCGAAAATCCCTGAATATTCAAGCTGAAGTTTGAAGAAATACAACGAGGGGAGATGGGACTCCACCACCCTTCAATATTATTGTGCATAGCAAATTGACAAAGAGTTTGAGCTGAATCATTTACAATTTTAGGGACAGACTGAAATTGTAAATCATCAAAGTGAATGGCCTAGTCTTTTTATCTTTGGAAATGAATATTCAAAGGAATATCTCTGACATCTCCTTTTATTGCCTCCTTTTTTTTTTTTTTTTTTTTGATTCTTTGAAGCACTATTATTGTCTTCGTTATATTTGAAGCATAACCTTCTATTATCACTTTTCACAAGTTCAGTCTTTTAGCAAACTCCACACTCACCAGGACAGCTTTTGTTTTTGCCATTAATGGCGAAATAACATCAAACAGAGAAGTACCACAGCCCTGGAAAGTACCTAGATGATCTCGAGCAATAACTCCAGCAGGTCCTTTATTTGGAACAAATGTAGCATTCACATTAATTTTGATATAATGAATATGCGGAGGTTCCCAATTTGTGAGCGAGAATCTTGAATAGTGAACACTTCCAGAACCACTATCCTCTAGAACAGAGATCTTGTAATCCATAGTAGCCAATTTTAAAACTCTACCTGGTGAATAAGAAACACCCGAGAGATCTTGTAATCCATAGATGCAGAGGGCTCATTTCAAACTTATGATTTTTATTCAGTAACATGACATGGGCTTAAACATATTAGCTTTTGAAAGCTTCAAAACTTACGGCCACCTATACGTTCTAACGCCGGATCAAAGGATACATGTTATAAAAGACGAGTATAAATCATATCCTAATCATGAACCAGAATGATTTCACTTCAAAGATGGAGCTTTGATGCAAAGCTAGATCTAGTAAGGCATCATAGAATGCATCTTGAACTTCTTCATACATGCACCTCTGAAAATACGAAGCACATAGATATATCAGTATAAATGACAACCACTTAACAAAATACAGGTACAGAATCTCTTGTCCGAACAAGCAGATAATCCACGAAAACATTATAAAGAGCCAAACTAACCAGAACTTTGGCACCAAGCTGCAGAAGACGGACACTGAGGGAAACAAGGATTGATTTCCTTCCCGCATCCAACAACCTCAGCAGGTGGAAGCCCAGCTTCTCGAGCTACAACTGCACGACGACGAGCTGCAAATACCACAAGATAAGTATGGAGCATAACAATCGGACGGAAAAAATACACTCAAGTATATCTGGATACAATAGCAGCCAAAAAAGCTCTCGATACACTGCTCCAATAGAGCTGCGTCCTCTACCAATGTGTGACAGAAAAAAAGTGAAAATTCTGGAGAATAGGTTTATGAATAAGGATGAACAGCTATAACTCTGCATGGCTCTGCTGCAGTGGGTTTTCTGTAAGACGCTACAGTATTTATGCATTGAAAAGAGTGGCAGAACTGAAGTACTCACCTATGAAAGCTTTGAAATCCACAAACCTAACCGGTCTTCTTTGTTTCTGATGACTTGCAGCATCGGCTTCAATGAGATCAGTAGTTGATTCAACCACCTCAGCTCCAGCAGTTCTTGTGCAATAACTGTTCCTTGTAACCTGTTGGCAACACTTGTAACCCCACTGATGATCTTTCCACCAAGAACCCCAAACGGTTGTATGGTTTCCAATGTATATGTCTTCTTTATACTTCCCACTCGGAGTGGCCATCTCCTGCAACCAGTATAACAAAATGTTTATGTAAAATATTTGGATGCCATTCCAATTGGCTGCTACATATGCAAAAAGACGGGAAACAATTCACACGGAGTCAAAATTAATAATACGAAGATGTAACTGTTATGAGTACTAAGGTCATCTGTAATACTAGTACATAATGTGCCTATGTTTAGTATCTAACCAGGGATTGACCATGACGATTTGACTGGAATACATTCACAGTTTGTTTCCGTAGCAATGATTACATGAATGGCTCATCTCATCTATCAACTATTTTATGATTATGAAATCTCAAAAAGTAACAACTTAGAGCAAAATATAATCCACTTTGTCAGTTAGCATAAAAAAAGTTTCCATTAATTAAGTGCTTATGCATATCTCATTGTTTCTGTGAAGCCTAACAATTAACAACTCACCACTTTGTCATTCTTGTAATTCTCTACTAAGTAGGTGTATGGACCAAGATCCCGAGGCGGCTCAGAAAGAGGCCACTTAGAAGGAGAACCCACAACACCCGGTGTCGCTACATATCGTACACCTTTTCTTTTGTAGGACTTCAGAATGTTCCGGCTCCGACTCTGCCAACTTCTGTAAATTCAAGGACTCAATTTGCATGAATAACAGTTAATTGATGGCAATATAGAAAGAAAGAACATATATACATACCCATCACACTCTTCTTCCCATTCAATTATATGTGGATTACAATTAAGTAGTGCCAAATCTTTATCTGTTTCGTTTAGCTTAAGCTCACGCATCTTTTCTGTTACAGGAGATGAATTTTCCATTGCAGAATTCAATCAAACACCTTCTTCTTCTTTCTTCAAACTCAAAACCTAAATTCAGACAAGAAATTTTATACTTAAGCATCAATGTGTATATAATAAAAAGCAGTAAACACCACGGCAGAACTAAAGCTAATCGGCATTGAGAATGTATAAGAAATCAAAAGCCCTAAATTCAAAATCTCCGTATGAACAAAAAACAAGAAAACCCCTAAAATTCAAAGCAAAAAGACCTATGACTGAAATCAAATTAGCTATTGAAGATCAACTCAGTAAGATTAGAAGAAAACCTAAAATTCAATACCTGTTGGTTTGTGGATGCGACGTTAGTTTAAAGCAGGTACGGCTGTTCAAAGGTTTCTCGCGCGCGAGAGAAATAGAGCGGGAGAGTGTTTTTATACAAGGAGGAAATATTTCTTCAAGACTTAGAATTTCTCCACCGGATAGAATGATTAAAACAAGTTTTAAAATCCGTCCGATGCTTGACCCGCAAACAGTCATGGAGTCATGCACGACACTTTTGTTATTGCAACAAGGGTTTTTTTTGGGGAGTGGGAAAATTGGACACAACTCATCAAACTGGAGGTTTTTTTTTTGATCAAGCGAGTGCACGACACTTTTGTTATTGCAAGGGGGTTTTTGGAGAGTGGGAAAATCGGACACAACTCATCAAACGGAACCGAGTCTAAAGTATCTATTGAATCGAAAAAATTGACCCTTAACTATTATAAGTGCTCAACTTGCATGGAAATTGAGTTGAAAACGAGTTAAGAAGAGGAAGAGAGGACATTGTGGCACGAGAAAGAGAAGTTAAAGCTGAAAATATAACTTTTGGATTAAAATTCCAAAAGCACCTATGTTAAGAAATCACTCCTCCACCTATTTGTTGGAAAATCCGTGATTAGAACATAAGTTCCAGAATCACTTACGACTAGGAATTACTTTTCGATCTTGCAATAGACTAGTCGAAGTGCTGAAACAAGCATTCTAGAGTCACTTACGGTTTGGTCTAAGCTATCTAATCTAGACATAAAATTAGATGCATAGATATGAAGATTTGGATACCACTATCTTATGGAGGACGAAGAGGTGAAGACAATACAAAAAGAATGAGGTCAATCAAACGTCAGATGAAGTAGTTATGGCCAAATGTTGAAGGAAGATAAGAAATCCATAAGCATTCACGGCCAGGAAGTTTCCAAACTCGACCTAGCTGTAACTGACCCGGAAAATCACCCAAAACTCATATTTAGTGATGGCTAGGTCGTAGGTCCGTAGGGGAAGTGCTTGGAACGAATTTGGACTTCTAAAACAAGTAAAACCCGGTCCCACAAGGATCTCATAAAACAAGGAAACTTAGATCTAATGGGATTCACCTTTCCAGATATTAACATTAGTTGCCAATTATGCAACAACCACAGTGAAACCTTAACCCACTTGTTTCTGGAATGTAATTTTTCTTGTCAAGTCTGGAATCACCTCAATTTTCAGATGAGTTATGTTAAAAATAACACTAATACTTGTCATGAATGGATAAACAGTTGGTCTAACAATGCAGGTAAAGATGAAATGAATATAGGATGGGCAGAGTTCTGTAGTACTATTACTTGGCACATATGGAATGCCCGTTGTAACAAGGTTTTCCAAAAAGAAGAACAAAACAGCTCCAAAACGGCAAAAACCATAGTGAAATATATAAACTCTACCATGAATGTTCACAGTGCTAACTACAACATCAATCAAAGTTTATATTATGATCCTATGCAGGACTCTAATCTTGAAATTATTAATCTCTCATGTTGGCATTGTCCTAGTTTCCTAAGATATAGAATTAGTATTGCGATATCTACGTTACCAGACATTTGTGATTCAGCAGTAGGCTTAACATTGATTGATCATGCAGCAGGAAATTGCAAAGAGGCCATGGGAGAATCCTCTGGATGGAACTCAAGAGAAGAATTAGAGCAAAATGGAGCTGAAGCAGCTTTCCAGTGGGCAACTGAGCTAAGTGGACACCATATCGAGTTCCAAAGTGACTCGGAACTAGTTGTTCGACTGCTAATTGGAATGTATGCGAAGGAAAAAGAAGATAAATTCAAAATCAGTTCCCATTTTGGATCCCAAAACCCAAGGCTAGTTAATTTTAAGGCCATGTCTTTCAACTTAGTCACTAGATTTGATAATTTTCTTTCAGCTAGCATTGTTAAACTCTTTAATCAAAAAATCATCAACACAAGATGATTAGATATCAACTTATCCGAGTTAATTCAGGATTTCATTAACAATCCCGAATTTAGCTTGGCCTTGTATTATCCTTCTCATACTGTTTAAGTATGTGGAGTCCATTTTTGTTATATATATAAATAAAAAAAGTTCTAATGGGATTCCAACACCTAGAAAGAGAAGATACTTCAGGCCCAAGCGTTGAAAACTATAAAAGAAGACATCTAAAGCTCGAACAACGCACCTTGGGGATACATCTACACCTCTGCTTCTACAATCCACATCTTAAACCTAGGGTCTACTCCTTTAAGGGGAAACCATTATTCTTCTTATTATTTTTCTTCCTTGTAACTAAACTTCTGTTTATTAAGGATGAATTTAATATTCTAATCTTAAAGCTTTATTAATCATACAAATTTATTTGGAGTCTTAATTATTTCATCGTTTGTATTTAATTATTATGTCGCAGGTTTAAGAATGATTCTTTTATTGGTTTTAGTGCATACTATATTATTAATGAGGGCGGATCCCTTGACAGCCCCCTTATTTGACATGGTTTGACAAAGTCTCTTAATTGTTGGATAACAATGTATCCATGGTCTGGATTTGGAAGATAATTCTAATTATTTTACGGATTTTTAATTTACCCGTGACCCAATTATATATCAAAATAAAGATTCTTGTTCTTTTCCTCTCTTTTTTCCTCTCTCACCACTCCGTATTTCCACTTTCGCGAAACCGCTCATCTTCCCCTCTATCATAATCCAGTACAGATGAAATCAGTATAGCTCAAGGATTATATATTTTAAAGACCGCTGCGACATTTTTATTGTCTGATACTATTAATGAAATCAATCATTTTGTTAATGAAAAATTATATTGGCGTTACAAGGACAAAACCTTAACTAGGTTTTCTAGTTAGCACTCTTTCAGAATTATGAGATATGTCTTGACCTTCACTAACTCTCTGCTTGAGAAACTTTAGTCGTCTTCCAAATTTTTGTTAAAGGTATGTTTCACAACAAGTAACATTAAGAAACCACTGAGAAGTTTTTGTTTTTATTCATTCATCCCACTAATCTCTGAAATATGCAATAGAACCTTTTATTTTCTCTTATTATTTTATGCTATAATTTTACTTTCTAGGTCTGAAGTTTGTGTTTGTTCTGTTGTTGTTGTTTCCGGCCCGATCAATTAATTAAGGAAGATTTCTCTCAAGTCCAATCGAAGGAAAAACCTTTTTTTTTTCTAGGATTTCTTTCGCTATGTTTATTGTATAATTTATTTGTAATGGATTATCTGAGAGGGGAAGATGGTGAGGATGAGAGGGGGAAGACCTAGATAAGAGAGAAGATATGTAATCGAGTCACGGGTAAACTAAAATATCTGTAAAATAATCAGAAGTATCTTTCAAATCTAAACCCTAGATACATTGTTATCAAACAGTTAAGAGACTTTGTCAAACCATGTCAAATAAGGGGACTGTCAAGGGATCCGCACTCATTATTAATCTATTACTCACTTGTAAAAGTCGAGGGATAAATATAATAGTCTCCTAATTAGGTTCCAATGGGTCCAATCGGGTGATGATAGTATACTACCCGAAATAGAAACCGGTTAATGTATTCGGTTCCGAGTCCTAACGGTTCCGGTTTCGGGTCCGGTTCCTAAATTGATCGACCCGGAACCGGACCCGTTAAAAATATTAAATACCCATCGGGCTCGAATATCTATTAGGTCTTGTAAAATTAACTATGTTTTTTGCTAAATTCTTTTTATTCGTCACGTTGACTTGAAACTAATAATTTTTTATATAAATTCAATGTTAAATATATGTAAATGTTCTAATTAAGATTACATCTAAGAAAAAAAAATAAAGAAAAAAAATCCAAGGTGAAACTTGACGAAACCTTTACATTGTAGGTGAAAGTAAAAAAAAAAAATATTAGAGCATAGCTCGGTTGAACTCACCAATCGTTGGTATGTCAAGTTTGGTTGTCACATTTTAGTACCAAAACTCATCTAGAGTCGCTTGATTAAATACTAGAGTCAACTTCGTTTAGGTTAGACTAGAAAGTCTAGGAATGTTGAGACATACAAGTATTACTCAGAAGACCTGAAGTGGGAGGATGATGTCGTCGTTGTAGTCCGTTAGTTCTTTACATTCTTCAGGTCTCCTGAGTAATAATTGTATGTCTCAACATTCCTAGACTTTCTAGTATAACCTAAACGAAGTTGACTCTAGTATTTAATCAAGCGACTCTGGATGAGTTTTGATACTAAAATATGACAACCAAACTTGACATACCAACGCTTAGTGAGTTCAACCGAGCTATGCTCTAACAACACCTGAATTCGGTTTTGTCTAATTTCAACCAATATCCAACTGTATAACCGAAATCCTTCCTGGACAACTCAATATTATCTAGCACTTAACTAATATATCTTTCTAGAGATATGTTTTGTTTGCTGGTAAAACAAAAACATATACATTCGAAAATCTCAAAAGATTCTCAAACATTTAGGTTTAGGATCTCACCTTGAGTATCAAGGAATATCTTTGAACAATTAATAAATAAGATTTCAGCTCATGTTCAAATTACCCATTATGTCAACATCCTGAACTTTCAACATCTTGAACTTTCCTATTTTGCAAACCCAATTACGAAAATTACATAAACCATAAAGTGTACGTGACTTATGAAAATCGATTTTCCCTATTGGGACCGGTTCTACCAGGATTCCTAAAACAAGCTAGGACCTGTTCTACCTTGACTCCCATATAAGTTAGGATCGGTTCTACCTTGATTCCTTATATAGGTTAGGATCGGTCCAACTTTAAGATCTTCAATGAAAAACGAACCTTCAACCCTATTGATTTCCTTTCAACTATGAAACAAGTTCGTACGTCTACTTCTTTAAACTTATGTAATTAAATACAGTTTTTTAGGTATGAAATCAAACATATGTTTACCATATAATCTAGCAATGAGTTACAAAGATTATGTCGATGTCGCAATTAAAAAGTTCAAAAGATAAGTGTTATACTTCGTAATTCAATATACCAATATAAAGCATTCATAACTATTGATATATTGTTCCTTGACACTTTGATCATAATATAATGATCTCTAATACTAGATTTCATGTGTATAACTTCGCATGTTATGCTTTCAATCAGAAAAGACTTGAAAGATTACTGTTAGAGCACTGCTCGGTCGAACTCGCAAGCGTTGTTATCTCAAGCTTGTTGTCAAGTTTAGTTACCAAAACTATAAGTCTTGATTTCTAGTCTACTTATAGCTAAGTCTCGGACTAGGATAAAAAAGTGTAGTTGAGCTCTAGACTCCACGACGTTCATCATAAAAAGACGAAGAACTACTCAAGGAATTGGTGGAACTTCATCGACTAAAAGGTATGTGGAGACTTGAACTTATCTATCACTCAAAAATTCTATCTACTCTATCTCCTATCTTGAGACTAAAGTCGTATTGCTATATAGACTTCGATTATACACATTTGTTATTTCAAGCCGAGTTTATCTCGCTCTCGATATATGTGTTGGTAAGCATTCGCTTTGGCCAAGTTCATCTTTACAAGTGACGAAAGTCATGTTGTTTATTTCAATATCTTGAAAATTACTTTAATGAAAAATAGTGTGTGAATAACCTCTATTTAACATCCTCTAAGAATGTTTCAATGATTGAAATAAAGAGTTTAAAACATGTAACCATCTTTGGATATAAGCATATAATGTGTTCGCGCATTAGTGTATAAGTCAGAAACCGGGAACCAAATGTATGCATACTTGTATGTGTACTAAATGGATGATGGACACTGGGTAAGTATGCGTACGCGTACGCATACTGGTGGAAGTTCACGTCCGTGAATTTCTGCTGGGTTTGGAAATCAAAACCAACTCAATTCGGTTACCTAAGTATGCGTACCCGTACGCATACTGGCGGAAAGTTCACGTCCGTGAATTTCTACTGAGTTTGGAAACTAAAACAAACTCAAATCCGGTTACTTAAGTACGCATACCCGTACGCATACTTAAGTGTGTTACTTTCTAAAATTGGTTTATTCGTGAACTTAAATTTATATAAACTAAGGAATGCATATTTGCAAACCGTGGCTATAAAGTTCATGAATCGATTCGAGTGAATCAAAACCAATTTTGCTTCGATTGTGTCTTGTATACTTCTATGAGATCTAAGCAATTGAAAAACTCTTGATCTAGTTCATTTGAGTCATTTGAACTAGTTATGGTGAAGATGAATTAGGTTGATATGAAAGTGCTCATATGGCTAACCATTTGGTTAACTACTGTTGAACCAACGAATTGTACACGTTTAGGTACGGTTACACAAACCTAAATGACGTATATTTCATTTGTGGATAACAAGCTAAGTTCGATCTAACGGTTGAAAGATATTAGCTTGAATCTAATCAGGTTTTCATCTAACGGTGAATAATGAATGCTTTGTTACCAAGGTAACTTAGATTGCAAACCCTGATTTGGAGACTATATAAAGGAGAACTCTAGCAACTGGGAAAGTTAATCCCCACACTTCTTGTGTGATACTAGTTGTATAAGATAGAGTCGATTCTCCTTTAACCTTAGGTTTCTACCGAGACCCTATAG